>JAWVGU010000168.1:0-70953 GCA_037039885.1 Miamiensis avidus
ATTACCTAGCTTCTGATATCATTTATCTCTGCAAATGCTCCATAAACAAATTTAACTATCCTGATTCCTGCAACTATCTTACATCTTATGAACTCATTTTTCTATAAATTCTAATAAAATAATCATGATTTTTATATGTAATAATATTTCTATATTATAAAAAGCAACACAATAAAAAATATTTATATATTTTGTACTCTTCTTCGTGCTATTAAAGTAGGTTCTGGAATTCCTATTTACTATTATAATAATCCTATGGATTATGAATTCTTGGGATTTCATTAAGAAACTAAGTAGCCTATGTCTTTATGACTTAAAAAATGTATTAAAATAAAATATATTTTAAGAGTAATTGCTAGATTTAATATGTTACATTAGTCTTAGTCCATTTTTATCGTTATTGTTATATTTTTTTATTTTATATAAAGAGTAATAAATATATTAGTAATCACTACAATTAAATTAATTCAATTATAGTGAATAACAACTTGTAATGTTCAATAATTCAGTTTATTCAAGGTAAATAAAATAAATTAAGATTAAAATGAGCTTTTAATTTATTATTTTATATATTTTGTGAATAAAGATGACCTTTAGACTTCCGTTTAAAAAAAGTTCTACTTGATGATTTATATTGCTTTACATTATATTTTACTATACATTTTATAATTTAATTTATGACATTTTATAAGGGAATACCTATATATAAGACATGAATTATTAAATATGACTACTACCGAGATAAAATTTTAAATATATAAGGTCTTGATAGTAAAGTTTTAAAGATATATTATATATTAAAGATAGATTATTTGCTCATTTCTATTCCTCTTCGTCGTCCTCTTCATCTTCGCTATCTCCATCATAATTTCCTTCAGATTTTCTTAGTATTTTTTATGTTTCTTTTGTGAAAAAGTTTTTATCCAATAAATCTTATTTTTGTTTTTCTAAATCTTCTTAAGCATGCTTTAATACATCTTGCGAAAGTCCAAAATACTCCATAAAATTGTAAAGAAAATATTTTTAAGCTTTTTTATCATGTCTTACTGACATATCTATTATTTGTCCTTAAATTTTTGCTACACCTCTTCCATATTCAATAGGATTCCATAGCCCAGTTACAGCCATTGTACCTAAACAAAATATTAACATTATAATAAAATCCGATTTAATCACATACAAAGAAATTTAAATATTTACCTAAGGTATATGTTGCTACAAAAATGGTAGATTGAATAGTACCATAGTAGAGTAATTCTTTGAAGCCGAATTTCTTAGGCTTGAAAAATTTATTTGCTATTTTTTTTATATTCATAGTATAATACATGCAGACTCCACACACAACAATATTATAAGGAATCGTGGCATATAGTCTGTGCTTAGGAAGATAAAAATCTTTGTATTATTTACTAAATTCTTTTAATTCACTCTCTGTCATGTTACTTAATCCTTTTTCCATATTGAGCTCTATATATTCTTGCCTTTTCTTTTTATCCAATTCCCCATATTATTGGGGTTCTAAATAGTATTTTTGAGTTTACATGTTTTTATATAGATTAGCTTATTTAGAGAGATTGCTAATTATATTTTTATTTTAAAAAAATATTTAAGAAATGATCACAATTAATTTATTGAGATTCTTTGTTTTATATTGATTTTAACTTATGGTTTTAATTAAGCTTACTCATTTATACGCTCATTTTATTGATATATAAATCTAATATTTCATTTAATTGATGAAAAGAAATACTTAAGCTTTTTTATAATATTATATTATACTAATTTTTATTAATATTAATTATTTTAATTAATTATATATATATATTATTATTGCATATTTATCAACAAATTATTTCTGAAAAAATAAAATAAAAATATTAAATTCAAAATAATTTCAAGAAAAAATATTATGTTTTTGGGAAGAGCAGCTGCTATTGGATATATTGCCAAAAAACGTTAATCTAAAGGCAAATACAACCCTAAAACTGGAAAACATGAATAAATTTTATAGTAATCATTACGTGAATATTATTAAAAGAATAAATTAAAGCTTTAGCAGGATAACACATTAAAATATAGCAGCAACCCTTTGGCTGCTTGGTTTTTGGGTTTTAGTATGACTATATCAGGAGTTTTACTCTTATATATGTTACTTAATCACAATGTACTAATAGTATTTTACAAATAAATATGAAAATAAAATTTATTTTTTTGAAAAAGCATTACTTTATTGATGATATTAAAGGAATATCTCTTTTTTGGAAATATGTAATCGTTTGTACCCTTTTAGTTATAGGAGTGATATTTTTATATCAAGGAAAAATAGAAAGAGTGGTTCTGAATAAATAATTAATGATAATTTTAGTACAAAATGTAAATATATTTTTTTGCAAAGAGAATGATGGTCGGGATTTAGAAAAATTTTAAAGAATTCAAATAAGTAAATAAATTAACTTTCTAATTTAAAAATGAATCGTTTAAATATAAAATTTAACTAAAAGTTAAAAGAGGAATAAAAACTATTGAGACCGACACTACTCATTTTGTATTGTAACTGTAGTTTAAAGAAGATATACCAAATTTAGAAATATTGGAAACTTCAAATTTGTCAAAAGCTAGGAGGAGATATATAGATATTCTAACCTTTTGCAATAAAGAAATAGATTTTGATGTATGGATCGGAATCATTGATGAAACAGAATCAAATCGAAATAATATAGAACATAAAAAAAAAACTACTGAAAAATAAGATATTACTTAATTATTCAAATAAAGATAATATTAAAAAGCAATAACTTAGTCAAAAAATTAAAAATAATAATAAAATGACGAATCAAATAATAACAATGTAAACAAAACCAGTTCTTTCAATACGATGGATAGTTATCTTTAGGAGAAATACAAAAAAAAGCGATTGCAGAGGTAGATGAAAGATGTTTTGAAAGATAGTTATAATAAAGATAGATAAGAAGCAATTATTTTTATAGACCAATTAGGATAAGGTCACATTGATTCTAAAAATAATTATAGTAGAATGAATGATAATGATGACGATGATGATTATAATAAAGAAAATACCCATATAACGAATGAAAGTATATATACTAATGATGTTTAGTAACAATATTATAAAATGAAATATCACTAGTAAGAAGATGAGGAAGAAGAAGAAAAAACTAGTTATCAAACTTCTTAGTCATAGAGTAGTAATATAACCAATAATAATAACTATTTAAGTGATGGATTAAGAAAAAGAAATATATAAAATTAATGTGATTTTGAAGACTCTTTAGAATAAGAGATTTAATAGATTAAAAATTAATAAATAGACAAAGAATATTTAAAATTAAAATAAGATATAGATTTATACTTTGATTGATTAACGAATTGATAAATCAATAATACAACATTTATCTCAGAAAAGTTATTTTTTTTATTTATTACTAACTGTATTTAATAAAAATTATAAAATAATAATTATATTATTATTTTATCCAATTTATATGCAATATTAAAAATTATTATATAAAAATATTTTATTAATATTATAAAAAAAAAATATTGATTTGATGATTTTATTTTTTTACATATTTTTTACAAAAAATATTATGGCAAAAAGTAATAAATATAAATATTAATATAGAAAAGTATTCTATTAATTATCTACTTGTCTGCTTGCTTAGTTACTTGGTTTATTAAATAATATGAATTGATTAGTTAATCTATCATACAAGGAAGGAGAGTAAAGTAAGAAGAAAATAAATAAATAAAGTAAATTAAATAGTTAATTAATAAATAAATTAATAAAGACATGTATATATACAAATCAAAATACAAGTAAGTATTTATATATATTAATACACTTTAAGTAAAAGAATCATTAAAACAGCAATTATATTAATTAATAATTTCAATAATAACAATATTAATAACAAAGAAATGAATTTCTCATACAAAAGATACTGGGAACCCTCAACAACTCAAGTTTTAGGAACTTCTGTTGTTGTTGGAACTTTAGCAAACGCTATTACTTATCCCATGGAATTTGTTAAAACTAGAATTTAAGTCAGAGCTGAAGGAATTGGAATTAGAAATAAAAATCATTAAGCTGGATACAATCCCCACAGAGTATTTAGATAAATTCATGCCACTGGTAAAGGATTTTCAGGATTTTACCATGGAATTGACAGTTATATTGCCTCAAGGTAATATAAAGATTTATTAATTGTTAATATGAAAAAGTTTAAAAAAATGAATGACATTTTTATTGACATTCTTTGAAAATGTCAAATCATAAGGGAGAATTTAACTTTATTTTAAAAATAAAAATTGAGAAAAATGAATAAATGAGTAGAAAATTTGTCAATCAAAATTACAAATAAATTGCATAATATTTTTTGAAGAAAAAAGCATGTGCAAAAAATAATTGCCAGCTCGATAAGGTCTAATATAAAGACAAATACTTTAATAAATTAAAAAAAGATTTAGGTAGTAATTGTAAACAAAATAGTAATATTGCTTTTTAACAATATAAAAATCAATACTTTCCTTAAAAATGTCAAAACAAAAGAATAAGTCATTCAATTTATAAGCGTTTGATTGTTATCAACAGAGAATTTAAAAAATAAAAAAATTTATTATAAAACTTCATTTAATAAATTAATTAACTAATTAAATAACTATCCATTTGATATTTATAGAGCCACCTATATCTTAGTAAGAAGTTTAATTTACAAAACCATTTACGACATTTAAAAACCCGTTAAACCCACCAACGATTTAACTACCAGAGAAAAAGGATTAATTGCCGCCATTGCTGGAGGAGTTGCTGCCCTTGTATCCAATCCCTTAGAACTCATCAATACCAGAATGATCGCCGACGGAGGAATCTTGAAAGCCAACAGAAGAAACTACGCCTCAATCGGAGAAGCCTGGAACTCCATATCCCAAGAAGGACAAAGAGGACTCTTCAGAGGAGGATTAGCCAATGTCATCAGAGCCGTTGTTTTGAACATTTCCCTCACTGGACCCTATGACTATGTTCACGAAAAATGCTGGATCACCTTCGGAGAAATGCCCTACGTAAACGACTCCTTGGCCCTCTTGTGGAGCACCTTCATCGGAACTCTCTGCGTCACTCCTTTTGATAACATCAAAACCAGACTCATGATATAGTTTCCCGACGCCGCCAAAAACAGAATTGGATACAAAGGATACCTCGATTGCGCCCAAAAACTTTTCTAAAATGAAGGAATATTCAGTTTCTGGGTCGGATCTTATGCTATGTATTACAAAGTCTTCGCCTACACCGCCATCACCATGGGAATTACCAACTAATTCAAATCCCAATGGTAAACTAAAGCTGGACTTGAAGAATGGTAAATGTGATTTGAACAAATAAATTAATTTTTTACGATTAGTCAAACTAACCCATTTCTTATTACAATTAAAGAAATTTTATAACGATAATAATAAATAGTAAATAGATTATTAAATAATATATAAAATTAAGAAAAACCCGTATTAGAGAAATTTAGAATCAATTTAAGAAAATAATTTATTAATAAATATAAATACTCTATATATATATAATTAATTTATACGAAAGAGAGAGATAAAAGAGAGAGCAAAACAGTTTTCACAGCTCTTCTTTTCTATTTTTTTAATTTTATTATTCTTTCTCTAGTTTATTTTATTCAGATAATAATTACTCAGGATTTTCATTTTGCAATTCATTTATTTTTCTTGATTTTTTGTCATTCAAAAAGGGTTCTAGTATGTTTTCAATTGATATGGCATCTTGTTTTTCGTTTTATTTATATTTTGATTAAACTATAAATCTCTTCATTGATTAAAAATCATAATCTGAAGTATATCTGTATAAAAGTCCGTCTTTGGCGTATTTTAGTATTGGATCCCCCCATATTCTAAAAGACTGACAATACTCTTCATTTTTTAAACATTAAACGTGGAAGAATTATGTTTTTTTTCTCTCTTTTTCAAATACTTCCTTCAACTTTAAAAAAGTATTTAGCATTCTATTGCATTACTTGGTACAACTTTAGAAGGGGGGTATACATTTTATTAAAGAAATTGGAAAATAAAATAAGTATATTTGAAGTACTTATCTCTATGAAAAAATATCAAAGAATTGTTGAATTCTTGTTAATAATTTTCCCAATCTGGTTACTTAATTCCATTTTCTTAAAATAAACCCTCTGTTAATTAATTAACTTATTTTTTTTTCATTATTTTATATTTTCAATTTATTTCTAATATCCCATTTTCTCTTTAGTTGTTCCATTCTCTAAGAAGGATATTACTTATATTTATTAAGACAAAATTCTTCAATTTGTTATTTCATATTCTACTAATCTGAATTTATAGAATCTTAAAAATCTTACTTTTAAAACACCCGTTACTCATCTGTTATATAAACCAATTCAACTTCTCCATCAAATTCTAGAAAATTACACATAGATACCTTTTTTTTTTTAACATACAGCGTAAAAAAAATTAAACATCTATATTATTATTTTTATAATAAATAGAAACTTCTAAAAATTTTTGAAAAAATTGCCTCTTTCTATGAATAACTAAAGAAAAGAAAAAAATATTATATTTAATATTTATTTACAATAGTATTATTATAAAATAAAATAAACCTTTCTTGATAAAGTAATATACATTAATTTTGCTGAGTTGTTTTAAATATTTCAGCTTTTTTTATATACTCTGAGTTATCTTTTGATATCAAAGGGAAGAGATAAAATAAATAAGATGGTTTGTAAAAAATAAACCAATGAAAAGGGGAAACAATTCATTTAAAAATAAATTAATTTTCTAATTTTTATTTTTATGTATTATTCTATATTATTATTATATGTTTATAATTAATTAATAATTAATAACTAGATTAATTATAAAATGAGAAATAGCTTAATTATAATATTTTATTATTTATATAGTTTTTGATATAATTTATAAGGTTTAATAATTAAAAAAACTAGTTATAATATATAGCAATGCAAAAAATAAATATTTATAATTTCATAATATTTTTTATAAGTGATCAAAAAGATTCTCTACTCCCTTTAGCATATCAGTATATACTACCTCTTCTTAAGGATTAGGATATTAAATGTTATTCCATTAAAAATCTGTAATATGGATAGCAAATGATTTATAATAATTATCACAAAGAATACTAATTTCACATTTTTATAAATTTATTGATTACTGCTCTATTTTTTCAATTTGAAACTATAATTTTTTCAAAAAAGATTACATTTCTATAACATAATCTCTTTTTAACTCTTTAACGGAATTAGATTTAAAAAACTAAACTAATACTTCCTAAACATTGAATTTTCTCTCTCTTAGCACATCATTTTTTTTTATTATTTTGCAGGGCACACCTTCTAAATTTTTCAAGACGAATTAATCAATCATAAAGCTTTATTTTTACCAAAAACTAGATAATTGATCTAACTTTTTGGTGCTTTTCTTACTTTAAATTTCCTTTCCTAACTAAATTTTTAAAATCGAAGCTTTTTCTCTTCCGTAAAACATATTTTCAAATTAATAGGTCCCTTTTTTGGTTTTCAAATCATATTCAACATTTACAATTTAGGGAAACATTTACAATATTAAAGGAAACTTCTCCACAATTTATTAAAATAAAAAATGTTTGTTTTATTCAACTCGTATTTAACATACTTTTTTGTCAGGAAACGATACATTATCAGACACATATCTATACTCTTTTTCAATATTTTTTTCACAATTTGCTTCAAATAATAGAGCTTCTTCATCTTTATATAAGCTCGGCCAATATTATTCAAATTATTTCAGACATAAATGTTTAGCAGTGATACCTGATATTAGAGGTTATTATTTTATTTTATTAAAATTATATTATATTTTATATCATTTAAATTAAGTAAGTACCAACTATGTTAGGAGTGCATTGATTTATCATTTATTCAATTGTGAATCCATTTAAACTATTTGTAATTGGAAAACTTTCTCCCACAAGTGCCCGTAAGACTCCTTCTGCAGCTTTCGGAATTTCATCAATATTATAACTAGTAATATAATTAAGTCAACTAAAAATTAAGTAAGTATTTAAAAGTATATAAACTGTTTACCCCCCTTCCAAATTAACCACAACACGATTATCCATTATATCTAATAATCTCTTCGTCATATAGGCGTATCCATCGATGGTGACTGCACATTCACCCAGAGGATCATTCTGAATATAGTATATATTACGAAAAAATAATAATTTTTTTTATAATCTGTATTTTATACGATGCATCCATCAAAACCAGATGATACCAATAGTAAGTCTGGCTAAAACTCTTTTAGTATTGGGATCACCATTCTTTCGAATACGTAGATATATTCATCATTTCCCGCTGTAAATCCTTCCTAAAGTGACAAATTCCAAGGAAAGTTTAAGTTAAATCCTTTTCCTTTCCCTATTCCGATATTTTCAGGAGATCCACTTTTGCCTGGATAGAAAAGACCTAAAAAAAATCAATAAATTGCATAAAAAATAATGTTTTATTTAAATAAATACCATTATCATATCTATGAATGGAAATATACAAAATATTCGGATCATCTTCTAATAACTTTTACGATCCATCTCCGTGATGAATATCCCAGTCCACAATCACCACTTTTTAGAGTCCTAATTTTTTAATCGCATATTTCGCTCCAATAGCTATATTATTGAAAAAACAGAATCCTGTAGGAACATTAGCATGGCCTGAGTGATGTCCTGGTGGCCCTTCAAAAAATATATTTAATTTTAAAATTCTTTTCTATTTTTTTATCAATTAGAGTAAATATATTTTTTACTTATAATTGCAAAAGAATTCTGCCATTCTCCACTTATAACTTTTTCTATAGAATCAATAGTGGCTCCAACTCCTATAATAGAATAAAAATACAAAAAATCAAGCAAAACTTAATTAATAAATTTTTAATACCTAAATAAGCAGCCCTCACACTATGTTCGTTCGCATAGGTGTCTAGGAAATATATATTAGGCTTATTGTAGTTTTATGGCCACAAGGTATCCACAAACTCCACATATTTTTTTTCATGCGCCAATTATACGATATCTTTACCTGAAAGATTCAAAGATTGGACAATCTAAATTTTATTTTTTCCTTTTTTATCTGCATTTTCTAACACTTGTTTTTATAAACTATTTGTTTATTCTTCATCTAAAATTTCTTTGTTCGATTTTTTATTTTTATTTTTGTTTATTTTTTTATCATTTAATATGCCGATAACTTAGTTTTCATCTTCTACTATCAAACCCTCGTTCTTTAAATGACTTAAAATTGAAATTATTCTAGCTGGGCTTTCTACGTGCTGTCTTTTCGATTTATGCAATAACATATCTGGGTCAAAAAGGACGCCGGTTATGTTAGAATCAATGTTTAATTTGTTTAATTCCTTTTAGAGTTCCTCCATTTTATATAAATACCTGCTTATTTAAGAAATTATTTGTCAAATTTTTTGATTAATTTTTATTGCCCTCCAACAATTAATTATATATGTAGTTTTAATTATATAATCACTTATATACAACAAAATTCTATTTAAAGCTGATTAGTTTTTATAAGAACATAAGAATATATTTGAATAAACATATTGAGAAATAAATTTAAATATTATTTTGTATTTATTTATATCATCGTTTTTTTCAAAAATAATTTTTTTTGCTACTACTTTCTTACTAGTTACTGTTTAAACCTTAAATATGTTTCTACTTTAATTATTCTAAAAATCCGTCAATTTCTGCATCTTTCTTCTATTAAGTAGTATTGCTTGTGCTAGGTTTGAATTATTATTAAGGAGAGGGGGATAGTTGGTTAGGAGTCCCACTGTTTTGCTTTTTATACATGCTCAATTCATTTTGAACCTAATAGTAAAATATATTTTAATACCTAATTAATATTAGCAGTAAAAAATGTTTACCAAATCTAATTATCTTTTTGTATTATCATAGAGAGTTTTATATTCCATCATTTTCTTAGAAATTTCATCGGAATTACCCTAAAAGCTCAGCTTTAAATATAGGAAATTGTTTTATTATAATTTAAATCTTATTCATTTTTTATATATAAGTATAATTTACCTAGGCTTACAAATCTCTGTTTTTCTTTTCTGATTCCATTAGTTTTCCCCACTAGAAATCATTTTCAGTTTTGAGTTGAATATATTTTTCTTCAGCTTATTTCAATTGTTTTAGAATTTCTTAATTGTCCATTGAACCTGCTTTATCCAAATGTTTTTAAGATTGGGCAAGTTGTTTTTTCAAAATGTCAATTTCCATTTGTTTCTATTTTTTTAATTTAATAACGTGATAAAGTATGCTGTTTATCTATTTTATTAAACCATTTATTTTATACCTTGTCATTTTGAACTGATAAAGCATTCTTTTAAGCTTCTAATTTCTGGCATTTTTCAGTTAAATCTTTTATCAATTTTTGTCTAAGTTCTTCTCCCTGGGTAGAGGTTCCAGATACAGTGCTTACCATACTCAGGTCTAATTAGCTTTAACTATTAAATGTAGAGGAAATGAAATAGATTTATATAGTAAATATTTTGATTGATTTACTTCTATGACATAACAGGCCCATTATTTTATTTGTCGAAATCTTTATTAATGATCTAAAATAAAATAATTATTGCAAATTGTTTATAATTTTAAATTTTATTATAAACTTACACTGTCCGGTCTGGAATATGAATATATTTAATCACTGGAAAAAATTGCTTTGTCTTTATGTTGTCCGATAAATTCATCTAAATCTACAGATTTAACTATTTATTTGGCTCTATCCATTTCAAAATTACTTTCACTTGAAGCGATTGGTTTTACGTAGCCTTTTTAAGTTATATAATTTTATATTAAACAATATAAATTGCCATTTTAGTAAAGAATTTGTTTACTTGATATCCAAGGATGACTCATAATTAGTTCTAAAGATAATCTCTTGTTAGTTTCCTTTACTAAAATTTTTTGTACGAGATCTTTGGCAAGGGGAGGGAAATCATTCGGAAATTTATATTTTAAATTCTACAAATTTTTGATTATCATTATTTTTATAGTTCTATTTATATTAAATTTCTCACCTTGATATTTTGTCTCGTAGTAAGATCCACATATTCTGCATTGAACTATCTGTCTTAAGGAGCGAAAGGAGATAACCCTGTAAGCAATTCATAGCAAAGGACTCCCACTGACCAAATATCAACAGTGTGATCATGTTTATGTTCAATTTCAAGCATTTCAGGCGCCAAGTAATCAAGGGTTCCACAAAATGTTTCTCTTACATCCTTTATTAATTATATAAAATAAGCTAAGCTAGCTTTAGTATTTATAGTTTTACTTTATTATTTTTGGGCAAGAAGTTAGACCATCCGAAATCGGCCAATTTCACTTGGTTGTTTGCATCAAGTAAAATGTTTTCTGGTTTTATATCTCTGTGGATAATTCCCGGATTGTTATTGTGGCATTTTTGCAAAGCTAGGCACAATTATTGAATATACTAATAAAATATAATAAAAATTGTGAAACATAATACAAAATACTGATGATTGAATGCAAATATATCAAATTTGTTTAAACAATCAAAATTATTCTTATAAACTAAAATTTTATCTATTAATTAAATTATTACATTGGCTGCCCTTTATTCCGAAAATCTTTTTCCAGGCTATCTCCACAAAATTTAATACATTTATCCCTGCAAAATTTATATATATTAGAGAAAATTAAGATAATAAAAATTTAATATAGTTTTCATTACTCCAGGAGCCAATTCAAGAACTAAATAAATATTTTTATCATCTTCAAAATGGTTATATAGCTTGAGAATGTTTGGATGGTTCAATTAATACATGATTTTAACTTCGTTAGTCATTTACTCAATCATATTATTTTCCTTTAAATTTCTTTTGTCGATTTCCTTGATGGCATATACTAATCTAGTGTTAGTAAAAAAATATCATAAATTATATAATATTATGTGTTCTTCCTTCATGCTTAATTAATTTAACTATTATAATTCAATATAAAAAATTTACTTGCTTCTCTTGTGTACGCATTTTGTTACTTTACCAAAAGCTCCTGAAATTATATAAAAAGTTTTATAACATGTTAATGATAAAATAAATCAAAATTGTTGTAAATTTAGTGCAAAAAATGTGTTTTTTTTATATTATTATTATTTGATTGACATTTATGAGCAATTAATCTATTTATTTACCTTTTCCTAATACTTTGATTTGGTCGAAATCTTAAATGTTTGATTCATCTTCCCAACCAGCTTACACTGTAGGAGATAGATAAATATATCTCTACTTAACCTTGTTTAATTTGACCATAATTTGATATTTTTAATAGTTTCTTATTATTTGAGTGTAATATTTTAAGTTTTTTTGATTTTATATGTGTAGTAATTAATATGTAAATTAATTTTTATTAAAATCATTTTATAGATGTATATAATGTACTATATGTAGTTGAACTTTTATTACCTTCGCTTTATAATAAACGCAAATAAATCTGATAGTTAAGTAATTACACTAATGCAAAGGAATAAATTCTTCCTAAATAGTATTTCTTTTAATTTATGATAAATAAAATGTATATTCAATAATCATTATAAGTTTCGTTAGTAATAATTTCTCGATGACATCTAATAGAATATTAAATATGATAAAAATAAAGAAAAAATGAATTTATATTTTATATCCAATTTAATCAGAAAACTTTTCTATTTTTTTCTATTTTATTTTATAAAATTAAAGTAAATAATCTTTTCATATCAATTTAAATATTAACAATAGTATTATTGATTTTGTTAGTTATTATATAAAAAATAAATTACTTTCTAATCAAATTAATTATTTAAAGATAAAGAGTAAAACACCAGCCAAAACAATTATCATTATCAAATTAAAAGTAAAATTGACAGCATTCACCTCGAAAAAGAAAATTTTTAATTAGTGGTTTTTGAACACATCAGCTCTAGCTATTTCATTTTTATTGAGATTTTGTGAGAAAAGTTTAGTAGAGAACAGGTCCTCTCCAAAGAAAGTAATGTATTGCCGAGAATCAAATTTTGTAAATTCAACGAGAGAGTGCTTTAAGCTGATGTTCTCCACTTTAGAATAGTCGTGTTTATTCTTATGGCTACTATGGAACAATTTATGGAATTCTTCTATGCCAAATACCTTGTAATTCTTTTTGCTATTGCTGTTTCTATAGTATTTTTCCAAGTAGGGGATTTTGAGATTCCTAAATGAAAAAAACCCAAAATCTTCTTCCAATGTCAATTTATCCAACGCTATTTGGTAAATTTAACTGCCTTTATTTTTGGAGTCCGTCGAAAACAACAAAAGTTGCTTGCTAATTTTATTTTAAGAAGCAATGACTTCCATTTTATCTATGCTGGCCATTTCTTTAGGTAACTGGTAAAAGGTTTCTGTGAGAACCAGTTTTTCAGAAAGAAATTAGGTATCACTTTCTATAGTTTTTTAAAATTTTTTGTCGAAAGTTTCGACATTTTCGCAAAATATCTGAAGAATTTTGTCTAAATCGCTGATTTTTTCGAAAAGCGATAAAAAACTTCGCAAGTAGTTCTTTTCTATTTCTACCAAAGCCATTTTGGCTACGTCAAAAAATGTAAATTCGACCTAAAAGAAGTATTCAATTTTCCAAATTTGCCACTATCGCAGGCTCAGATGGTAAAAAGAAATCAAAATTTAATTTTCAAAATATTCATATGATACAGGCTTAGAAAAGTCGACGAATAAAATACTTCGAGATATGATTTTCGTTCCAAATTTCACGGAAATCAGATCCACATGTAGCTTATCCATCTAGCTGGTTTTCGATAATACAATAATAATCTAGTTTTCGAGAACTGGGGCCCGGAACAGATCTCTATTGGTAATTGAATCTTTGTTGTGATTTTACAGATATTTTAAGACTTTTTGCTATGAGCTCCTCTTTGATAATTCTTTCTGCTATCTAAAGGCTATAAAGCTCTGTGTTTTGTGAGATTGCAATAAAAGATCAATTTATTTTTGCTTTACCAGTGGTTTTTTTATTCCAAATTCTTCTTAACAATTTGGTATGTTAAATTAATATAGTTCAATTGAATTATTTTAGTCTTATTTGATAAGTAGTTGCAAAGAAATTATATTAGGAGATGAAGTATTTTCTCTTTCAAATAGAGGAGTTTCATTTACTTTTTATTTATTCATTTCATTTTGGTTATTTGAAAGTAAATGTTGTAAATCCAAAATTTCATATTCTATTTTCGCAAAGTCCTCATAGTAAAACAAAGCAAGAAAAGTTTAATTATTTGAAATTTCCAAAATTTGGTAATTAGTCACCTTTGTTTAAGATTATAAATATTTCAAAGGAAAAACTTGCTTAATTTATGTGTCAATTCTTATTAAAAACAACTCATAATGGTCTATATTTTTTCTCTAATAGAGAGCCACGATTTTGAATTCTTTTTGGTCATTTAAAATCTTTTCAAACATAACAAGTTCTAAATCATATTTCTAGCTGTCATTGTGTTACTAGTGACTCGCCATTAAATTCAATTCTTTACTTAGATCTATGTGCCACTTTTGATCGCCGGTTTAGTTGTCGACAGAAATGACAAAATTGTTATTCGAAATCACAAGAAGTTGTTGATTTTCAATTCCATAATAGATTTTGTCTTCTTGCGTCCATTTTCCGATAGCTTGCTTTTCCATATATAAATTTCTTTTTATTTTGCTTATTGAGTTAAATCGTTAGGAATTTACGTCAAAAAACACTCTCTTTAATATACTAAATCCAGACATTACTAAATTCTTAATTTATTTAAAATTTTACTATATTCTGTTTAAATAAAGGTTCGAAATTAATTTGGAAATTTAAAGCACTTTTTAAACAGTTTAATGATTATTATCAAAGCCAAAGTTAATCGATTTACTGTTGTTGTTGTAGAAACTGTAGGCATTCAAATTGTGCAATTAAACCAAGTTTATTTTATTAATTGATTGGTAAAATTAAACCCCCTCCACTTTGTTAATCAGCTACTATATAGAGTCGACACTCTTACCTTGTCTGTTATGAATTTTAATAAATTAAAAATGCCGTTTATCTTCAGTGAAGCCCAGTATGTTTAGTTGCCGGAACTGCTAGTTAAAACCTGTAAATAGTTGCTGAACATGTAATCGCAATGGATTAATATACCTGCCTATTAATAAAATATATAAATAAACAACAAATTTACTTTAGTAAACTTAATTAATATCTACCTACAATTTCCAGGCTCTCAGTTTCAGTATTATAAATTTAAGCAAAAATATTTTCTTTGTTTTTTATTGTTAAAACTAATAACTCTCTCTCATTGATGGCTTTGAATTCGTAAAAGCTGTAATTTTCCAAATTATCGAGTTATTTAACTGCCTATATTATAGTCTTATTTGAGTTATTTTATATCTGATTATCATTTGGCTTAATTTGCACTATATGAGCTTGATTTCGGCTGGTTTCGACAATAAAAAAATCTGATTCGTAAAATGTAATGATTTTCTTTATTTGATAATGTTTTGGATGCGGCACATATTGTATGTCATAAGAAAAGATATTATCTTTTTAATCAAAAAAATATAGATAAAACACAAGGCCTTACTCAGACATTTCCAAAACACCAGACTTAAGCTTATAAATTGTAAGTTCCTACTGACTATATTCATACGAAAAGCACTGCTCTTGCATTATTTTGTGACTTTCCAAATTTAATGAAAGCAAGCAGTATTAATTTTCTTATTCTTTTCTTGCTACGATGTGAATTAACGAACTTATATAATGGTTTCCCATAATTGTCGTTATTTTTACTTGGTTTTCTTCACTGCCATCCTTATTGAATAGTGGAGAAATATCTACTTTCTAAACTTATAGCGAATCGCAATTAATAAAATAAAAGAAATCGCTATATTAAGAATAAATCGCAATAAAATAGCGTAGTATTTTATTATTATTTTCTTCTTAAGATGGTAACTGTAGTAATTCTAAATGCAATTTTACATTTTTTCTGTTTTTCTATAAACTTTTCTAGCCATTTATATCTGCAGCATTGAATTTTTAAGCTATTTTCCCACTTTCTAAATGAAAAAATGTCACTTCCATGTCTTTTTCGCTCCAAAAAACACAATATATTTATGTTATTATGATTATATTTCCTTCCACTTTTGGCTATGTCCACTTCTATAGAAGTTTATCATTTTCCAAAGATATGCTAATAACTTTTTATTCTTTATTTTACAAAATGAATGTATTCGCATTTTAATACGCCATTTATCCCTATTTAATTTCGCCCATTCCAATATAATGCCAAATATTTGTCACATTCTGCAAAAAAATTGTGATTAAAAAAATAAAGCCTAAGAAATTTTACATTTTCTAAGATGTTTTTCTAACGATTATTTTGATATATTTTGAAAGATATAAAAAATTTAGGGATAGAAATTTAAAATAGTTTGATGAGATTTTAAGATTATACTTTCTTATTTGAAATTTTTTATCAACAATTTAACTTAATTGTTTATTTATTTTGTTAATTAATTAAATAATTAAATTTATAGTGTTTCTATAATATTTATATAGCAACCATAACTTACACTTTTGTAATCGATATGAGTTAGTTACTTTCAATATTTCTATAAACAAACAAATTCGAACACAACAAACTATTATCATTAATTTGTTTGAATCTATTTGCAAA
Organism: Miamiensis avidus; assembly: GCA_037039885.1. Classification (NCBI taxonomy): domain Eukaryota; phylum Ciliophora; class Oligohymenophorea; order Philasterida; family Glauconematidae; genus Miamiensis; species Miamiensis avidus. Next base: position 16,827 of record JAWVGU010000168.1, read on the forward strand.
ATTTATTTATTTACTTACATACTTATTATGATAGTAATAGTTGTTTTATTACATAGAGTATAAAGAAATATTTATAGCAACTAATAAATTATATTTTTTAAAGAATAGTAAAATAACCAATTAAAATTAAATTATTTATCTTATAAATATAATTATATTTCAAAGCTTTAAATTAATTAGTGAAATAAACTCTTCATTAAGTTGCTTTAACTTAGTGGAATCTGAGAAGTTTTCCAGCGCTTGTTTTACGAGTGCGACGATTTGTTAATCTTCACACATGTCAACCAACACTAGACATTGCTATTGAACGAACTTTTCATTTTCAGAATTTCCAACGAAAAACATATTGAATTTTTCCAATAAATAAATTACGAGGATTTTGTAAAAAACTGATTTGGCATTTAACTCATCTTCCATTTCTTTTTTGAGTCCTTCTTTTTGAGTGTATTTAATGAAGAAAGTGAAATTTTTTTCAGACTTTTTATCTAAAATGGCCTTGACCCCAATGGTGTCCTGATTTGATTTCAAATGATTCAAAAGAGGAACAAATTATCTTTTCAAATACAATTCCATTGCTTCTTTTAAAAATTTAGAGTAATCCTTAAAAAAAAAATGATTGTTAGTTAAGAAATTAATAATTTATTTAATAGATTTGAATTAAATAAAATTAAGATTTATATGTAATTTTTTTTATTTTTAAAATTACTTTGGGAAGTAATTCAACTGCTGCGACTAATTCTGCTTTGCCTTTGAAAATTTTTTCAACTTTAATGTTTCCGCACTCGATGTAAGGAGGATAAGGTTTTCCTTCATTGCAGGTTTTAATAGAGCTTTCGTCGAGCATGAGATGAGGAGGCAGCTAAACACAGTATTTTTTGCAGAACAAAATGACGATTCTTTCTATCAGCATTCTTTCGGCATACAGAGCTCTTTGATAGAAATCATTTAAATTGATCGTGCTGAAATTTTAGTCAATGTGTTCGAATCCCCGACCAACATATTGTAAAGAAATTAGTAAATCAGCTATTTTTCCTTACAGTTCTGTAATAATTTCGCTGGATGCAGATTTCTTATTTTCAAACTCTTCAATCTATTAAATGATTAATCACCAAATAGAATCAAGTTTAAATAAAAATTACAAACATTGCTGATATTACCTTGATTTATTCGTAGAATTTAGGCATTTCCGGCATCAAAATTGCAGACAATACTTAATCAAAGCACTCATCTCTGTCATCTTATTAAATTATATGGGCAGTGACAAGGTGTTCCATAATTTCTTGTTCTGTGAAAAGTTATGCCTTCGAGGCTCCTTATTTCTTTTTGGATTCAGTGGCACCTCCCTTTTTCCCCTTTTTTTTCGCGGCCGCATTCGAAGAAGAGTTGGCATTAGACCCAGTCTCTTCGGCGACGAGTTTTTGGGGTGATTTGTAGAGGATTTTGATGATGGGTTCTCTAAAGCTAAAAAGCGCCTTTTAAATGTAGTTTTCTGAAAAGATGTAGGTATCTTGAAGTCTGACATCCGAAAGCTTCATGTGTTTGAAAATGAGGGTGTCGATGTCTTGATCCGTGAGCACTGTCGGCAAAATCGTAGACAGGTCGGTGTACCCTTCTTCCTTCACGAAGGCCTCGATGTTTTCTTGAAGGCCCTTGAGTTCCTCCTCATTGAAACAACAGTTTTCCAAAAAGATGCACTTGTCCTTGAAGGCCGCCTTCAAGAAGTCCTTCGGCTTTTGAATGAATAATTGCTTTTGTAAAAACGAGTATTCGATATACTTGTTCTATTTGAAGAAATTTTTTATGATGTTTTCCTGATTTTTCACAAATCTTTGCGGAATAAACATCCCTCCCGACACTTTTCCATCGATTTCTTCATGCTTTATCAAATCCTCCACCACCTGATTTATCAGACTCTTCTCGATTTTATACTCGTTTACCAATGTCGCCAACGATTGCGGCTTCGTACAAGCTCGCAAACACCCTCTGATCTTCGCTCTCATTATTTCTTGGAAGCTGAACGTGGTTAGCTTTTCTCCTATTTGCAAATAGAATTTATTTAAAGCAATTTAAAATTATTTTTCTTTGATGTTACCTGCAATCAGATTGCCTTAAATTATAGATCCTATTCTGTCTTCTACTAATTTTTTGATAAAAGAAAGTGGGAACTCGTATTTTGATGTTATTTCTGCCAAAGGAACCTATGCACTTTACTATAATTCTTCATTGATTTCTTCTGCGATTCCGTCCAAAAATCTAAAAATTATTTTAAGCTTACACATTAAGAAACATATTTTATTATTAAGTTTAATTGTTTACGATCTTGTCATCAAATAATCTTCCAATCTTGTTATATTTTGATATTTTGACTGAATCCCATCTAATCTATTTTCTATTTTCTCCATTCCGATGTTTAAAAAGTCGGGAAGACTGTGAATATTAACCCTTCCTTTTTATTTAGATTGTTTTTATTTAAGTCTATCAAATTCTTTTAGTTTTTATAATATATTTTTTTTTTACCTTCTCGCTAAATGATTTCATAAACTTGCTAATCTAAATGATCAGGTACTATGTAATCTTAACCATCTCTTGAGAAAAAGAGTTGCGAATTAAACTATTTAATTATTGCCTATACTAAATCAACTACAACTCTTTCTGATAATTTATTTTGCGTTTTTGTTTCCTAAGCTTCTTGAAGCTATCTTTGGAGCGCCATAATTTCTTCCATCATGTTCATGGTTAATTGAAATTTTACTTTTTATTTTTAATTTATCTAATTATTTATAAATTTGAAATTCTGCGTTCTTTTTTTTCAGAATATTTTGATTATTTGATAATATTATTGCAAATTTTTGCTTCTTATATTTTAATTGAAGTTAGTTTTCTAATTATAGTAAGAACAATAATAAGAAAAATTAATATAATTGATGATTTTATTTGCTAATACTTGCACAAATGTAAAAATAAATGGCAACTACGTAACTCAAATATTTTTGTAAATCTATTAAAACATTTTAGCTTAAGTATTGAATATTACTTAATGTATTTACAGGATCTATTTAATGTAAAATAAATTATAATTTATAGATTTCGAATAAAAATAAAAATTATATTAGAAAATTATCAAATTTTGTATATAATTTATAAAATAATATCATTTTTTCTTTAATAATTTTATTTATATATATAAAACCTTATTTTTTTATAAAAATTTTCAAAAATTAAATTATTATTATTTGATTTATCGTTTATTATGATTTAATTTATCACTCTACTTCTATTAAATATTTTCATTAATTAATTAATTAAAAGCTAATATACATCTAATTTTTAAAGTTATAATAATTTTACATTCATAATTAAATGTATTTTACAATATTACAATATAAGTTAATTTATATCCCTTAGTTTAAATTGTGCAAATAGATACATCATATAAAATATATTTTTTATTTGCCATTGAATTAACAAAATATATAAATTTTTGAAAAAATAAAAAATATCTTATAATATTTATTTATTAAATTCAGTATTTATTAATTCAAAATATAATCAATAAATATTTTTAATTAATTTAATAATTTAAAACTATTTATATTAAATTCACACTTTATCATTATTGTATTAATTAATTAGAATTGAAAGAAATAAACTTAATATTAGTTTTTTGATCATAATATCACATTATAGAAATAATTAAAATTTTAATTTGGTAATAAAATATGAAAAATTTATAACTATAATTTTATAATATTAATTTTAATTCGATTTTTATCAATTTTAATACTCTAATGTATAATATTTTAAATTTAAATTATAACAAGCAATCATTAAATAATTTGTAAATTTTAAAATATGTTATACAACCTATAAATTTATGTTTTAATAAAAATTTGAATTTTTGATTCCTAGATATAATTATTATTATTTAACTTGAATGATTTATTATGTGTATGGATTGTATAACAATTATTTACTAAGTATTATTGTATTTATAAGCTAAAAAAGAAGTAATTTTATTCAATCTTTTATAGAAAAAAACAGAATTTATGATAAAAAGTAAGATATTTATAAATTTATTCTCATTTTTCTATGTAGTATTATTCTAATAATAAAATTGAATTCTTACCATAAAAATTCATTATTTTTCTATAATAAAACCAAAATTTTGCGTATAAGAATTTAACATAATTAGTTTTTAAACATAAATTTTTCATCCGGGTGAAATATAAATTATTTTTATAATAATTATATAATTTTAGTTTTATTTAGAATTTGATTATTAAACTAAATATATGATACTAAATGTTATAACATAATAAATTTATTATTCTAAATATATCTATTAGATATTATAAATTAATATAATATTTTTTTATTAAAAAAGATATGCTTGAAAAATTTTCTTGTTTTGGGATAAATTGATTTAAAATTTTATTGTGATAAGTGTATTAACTTAATATTTAATTACTTCTATTCTACATTAGAACATTATCATTATTATCTAATTACTTAACCATAAATTTTATCTTCTAAAACTAAAATTGAGACTTTAGTAGTCAAACTTATTGAAAATCAATATTTCAACCATTTTTATTATATCAGTAACTTTTATTTCAAAATTTAAATTAAAAAATTATATTTATAAAACCTACAATTATAATTTATCTTATAGATTAATATCTTTTTAGATATATTTGATATTAAAGTATATTAATTTGCACTTATTTAAGTAAAAAACTAACTTATAAGAAGTAGAATATGTATATATGTATATATTTATGTAATTGTATTTTTAGATTTTCAAATTAACTTTAATTATCTTTTTTCAAGTATTATGATATAATTAGAATTTTTAGCTATTCCTAAGCTTTATGATTTAGTTAATTTTATTATTTAGAGATGTTTTAATTTTTGTATACTTCATTTTCTATACGAGAAGTTAATATTAGTACTAAAAAATTATGATATTATTTTATTATTTGCAGATTTCTTATTAATTCTCTATAATATAAGGTTAGATACACAAATAATAAAGTGAGTACCTATGCCTCATAAATACATCTACTTTTACTTAATTATTATACTTCTATTTCTACTTATTCTAGTTTAAAGTCTTAAAATATGGTCTAAATTTAACTCTGCATTCTATTTTTATGAATTTTCATGTAACCTTTATAATTGTCAGCAAGCATTGGCTATTCAAGAATAGGTTGTAGTAAAATTAACAGTATATAGCATGATAAAATAAATTTATTAAAACAAAAAAATAAAAATAAAAAAAATTAAAAAAATAAGATTAAAAGTTCAAAACCTAAATTAAAAATAAAGTAAAATGAACAAATTACTACCTACCTTCTTAGTAATACTCCTACTATCAGTGGGTTTTGCTTTGAAACACTCTTGTATTCACGACTCGCTTCCTCATTAAAATCTGTTCACTCCGAAATCTCCAGAAGGGTATTTTTAGAATAAACATTTAACTCAATTATTATTTTTATCTAATTATAAATTTTATATTCATAGAAAGAGAATGCTTAGCTCTGATTGGGAACCTATGCGAATCACCTTTGAGTTTATTGAAGCTGGTCCTATCAGTTCTTAAGGAATGATAATTAAGGAAAAGTTAATTAATGTCTGCACTTTAGCTATAGACTTTCTTTCTAAAAACTTAAAAGTGTAGAGACTCTAAAAGAATAATATATTCCCGGACTATGAAAAGTGCTTATACACTACTGTTCCTGAAAAATACAAACGTGAAGGAGTTGCTAATTCCGATTTACACATTTTTATCGGATTTTTCGACAACCCTGAATCTAGTACCATAGCCTACGCATCATCTTGTATTTAAGATGTAAAACTAATAATTTACATCATTACATATAATAATAAAATAATTTTTTCAATAAAAAGGGAGATACCAAAAGACCACTCTTTGGAGCCTCTGACTATAACTTGTCCTTTATGAGTGCTGATGTAAGAAAAAATGTTTTTATCTTTACCCACTTTTTTCTTTCATTTACCCATATTTTAAATCTTTAATTAGGCTGATGCTTTCGACTTCGAAAATTATTTCGAAACAGTCGTGCACGAACTAACTCACATTCTTGGATTTTCTCGTGGTATGTTCGATTAATTTATCGACGCTTAAACTGGAAGACCTTTCGTTGAAGGTAATTTGGAACTCAGATCTCCCATAGAAAAGGAAGTCATTAATGGAAAGGACACCCTTTGGCTCACCACTCCCATCGTCTAGCGAATGGCAAGAGAACACTACGGATGCTCCTCTTTGAAAGGACTCCAATTAGAAAACGATTACGGAGGAGGATCTAGAAATTCTCACTGGGAGCAATCTACCTTCGAAAACGAGTTTATGAATGCCATGCACTCTGGTCATGATGCTGTCTACAGTAAATTTACTTTCGCCGCTTTGGAAGATTCCGGTTGGTACAAGCCCACCTACAAATACCTAGACGAAGTTACTTGGGGAAAGGGGTAAGGATGTGATTTCTTGTATACTTGTGACCCTAATAAGCATAAAGAATTTACCAATGAAACCTAGTTCTGTAGTTTCTATCACAATTACATCGGAAATCATTATGTGCCTGAAAACGAAGAAGATAGAAGAGCCTAAGTATGTCATGTTTTCTAATCTGTTTCTGCTGATTGCACAGATATAAAGAGAAACAATTAGGATTGGAGCGGAAACACCTTCAGTGACAAAAGTAAATGCTTTGATAGCAACCTTTCAGATGGGTCGGGTAGAAGTTCTTACGGAGATCATAGATGTCTGGAGTACGAGTGTACTAAAAAGGGAGGAATAAACGTTTTAGTTAATGGATAAAAATACAAAATTGACAAAGAAACTAATAGAGTTTACGTAAGGCCAAGAGGAAAAAATACTTCGTAAGTCCTTTCTTTTTTATTCAATATTTTAAAATTATTAATAAATATAATTTTTATAGATTAGAAGGATTTATTTAAGGACCTGAAGATTGGAATGCTTTCTGTTATATTTTCCCCAAAGCTTGTCCCAAATTCTGCAGCTCCAATGGGTACTGTGTAGATAGCTAATGTCACTGCTAACCTAATTTTGCAGGAGTAGGTTGTGACGTATATTGTCCCGACGGAAATTATGTATTCCAAGGCAAATGTATATATACCAAAAGATGTCCTGTAAATACAACCCTTCAAGAAACCTCCAAAGAATGTTTAGAAGAAAAAGAAGAACTATCCTGTAAACACGGACAAGTTTTACTCGATGAATAATGTGTGGACGAATGCCCCGCCTCCTACTACAAAGGAGATGAATATTGTGAATACTGCATCGTAATTTAATTTTACTTTTTTTTAATTTATTTAATTAAATCTTATATTTTCTGCTATAATATTAGGCTCAATGCGAAGTTTGCAATGATGAAAACACCTGCGAATAATGTAAAACAGGCTTGATCCTCTCTAGTGATAAAACCTAGTGCAGAGAGTGTGAAGAAGGATGTTCAACTTGTTCTAGAGGAAACTGCCACTCTTGTGAACCAGGATATATTAGAGAATACTACGATGATCCTTTGAGTAGAGATTGGATTATGAAATGTGTGAAATAGTGCTCAGATTCTCATTATAAATAATAAAGAGATTGTCTTCCTTGCATGGTAAATTCAATAAATAATTAATTAATTAATAATAATTGAAATAATTTTTTCTTTCCTTTTAGGCTAAAAACTGTGCTAAATGTAACAGTGCTTATGAATGTGAGGTATGCGCCGAAGGATATCAAAGAAATTACTAAGGATACTGTGAAAAGTTATAGTGTTATATTCCTAATTGTAATGTTTGCGAAAATAACTAAATCTGTTCGCAATGCAAAGAAGGATACACACTGAAAAGAGAAAACGGAGCAGATTAATGTGTAGAAATATAAGCTGTTGAATGTAAGCCCTGGTAATATATTCAAAACAACGAATGTCAAGAATGTTAGGTAAATAGATTTATATATTCAAACATGTTGTCATCTTAATTAATGTTTTTCTAACCATAGTACTAATGCTACAGATGTTCTGATGGTAATTCTTGTGATTCTTGTTACTCTGGTTACTATCACGATGCTGCCCTTAGAGATTGCGTTAAATGTACCGGTTTGTGTTCTTCTTGCTACAGTGCTTCTAATTGCAGAATATGTAAAGAAAATGCCTATCTTTTATAACAAGATGAAGAAAATAACACTTGTGTCGAAAGATGCCCTCCCGGATACAAAGCTATTATAAACAGATCAACTGGAAGAGGGGAATGTCAAAAAGAATGATTACATTAATGAATTTATAATAAGTTTGACTGCAATATACTATTTATTGTATAATATATATAATGAATATATATTGAGTTTTATTATAAAAATAAGTTGTTTAATTCACATAAAATCCTTGTTTTCACTCAAAACTTCTTTCAGAGTTTCAAGATCTTATTTTTTTTGTTGGTATTTTCCTACAATGTCCTTGACTTTATTGTCAAAGTGCATTACCTTCATTTTGGAAATTTTGTCTTAAATTTCGTCGTGCGAGTCGCATAAGTTCCTAATCAAAACTATCGACCATTCCCTTGAGAGAGGGTCATTTAACTCTATTCCAGAAGAAAAAGACAAACAGTCTCCTAAATATTCATTTTGACAAATGAAATCTTGAGCTTCTCTATAGTGAAAATAATAGGTAATTTTATTTACTAAAAATAATATATAAGGAAATGTTTATGAACCTATTGATGTGGACAATATTAGAAATCAGTCTGATCGTACACGAAAATAACTCTTAGGAATTACAAGCATCAAATACTTTTTAGAAAAGCCTTAATTTTTCCTTATTTAAAGTGGCTCGAATTTAATTTAATTTTTCCATTTTTTATTTTTCCTCTTCCTGTTCCCTTTTTTTTTACTATTCACAGTTCTCTTCATTAAATTACTCAATTTCACCTTAATGTCCCTATCCTTTTGTTTCTTCTTCTTCTTCATCTTCTTCTTTCTCCGAAATATTTTGTAATTTATTGTACTCTTTCGCAGCGTTGATTTATTTTTCATTTTTCTCCATAATTGCTTCAACAGTGTCTTATCCTGTGGTATTTAGCTGTTTAAATACTCTCAACAACTTCATCAAATAAGACAAAGTTTATCTCTTCATTATATGTTTTTGAATTTTATTGTTATATCCTCCCAAAAAGGTAAGGAGACACAGAATTCTTATGTTTTCGAATACTGATTTCAGATGAATATTGATTTATTTTTTCGTTTCTTCGCCAATTTATTCGCTTTTTTGGCTAATTGCATCCATATTTGTATCAATTAACTCCATAAATTGTTAGGTTTCATCCTAAAACTACTTCAAAATGTAATCGAAATCACTTGTTGAAAATTTAAACATATAGTTGATGTAGTTCATGTAGGAGCATCTTATATCCATTGAATCGGGTACGAAATCTCGCAAATGTGTCGGCTGCACCTTATCGTCGAGGAACTTTTAAATTAAGTGCACAATAAAATCATACATTTGCTCACTTCTTTATTTTTCTGATTTAAACAAATCATCAACCAAATATGCATAGGCAGAAAAATACTCAAAAAACCCTTCTTTTTTCTCTTCTTCTTTTTCGATTATCGCATTGGGCTAGTTTTCGAATTTCGTTTAAAAACATTGGTTTACAAGTTATAAAATCCAATCATAATACTAACTTGTTTAAGATTTTTCTGCGTAATCAGTGTCCCCATTCCCTAAATATTCTCGAAATACTAATTAAAACAAAAACTTACTATTCTGGTTTTGCATCAATTTTCTCACTAACTCACTATTTTCGTTTTCTTTGATGAAATTGTGGAGAAAGAGTGTGATAAATTTTAAATATTTGTGGTCTTTTTCGAAAGTAGTGTAAATCTTTTTGAATTCTTCTTCATTTTATACTTCTATCAAAGAGTATATGAACTCTTTGTTTTTTTGATTCCCAGTCACGAAATTAGTGACAAATTAAAGGAAAAAGCTTTCCAATTAGGCCGAATTTTATTATTCCAGAGATTCTTAGGCTTTAGACACTTTAAAGAATATTTTGAAAATGTCAATATTTCTAGATTCTAAATTTTCCCTTATCATATCCTGAGGTATATTAAATATTATTTTAAAATAATTTATAAATTTTAGCTTATAAATTATTATTTACCTATTATGATTTTTCAACAGCTATCTATCGTAAAGTCCCGAAACTTTTAAGAACATCTTCATATAATTATTAAGGCAATCTATTATCTTTGTTTATAGATCTTTCTGCCTAATTAAGGATTTCCACACAGCTTTCAGCCATTAAAAGAATAGATATATATAAAAATTTTATTATTTTTTAGTTTTTAATTTCGCTAATTATTATATTTGTTGTTAAACTCCAGAGCGTACATATAATAAAATTATAATTTTGTAAACTCTTATTACTAGGCAGATTAAAAATAAAATGTTTTTACAAAAAAAAAAGTTAAATCATTAATTTAACCAGTTAATAAAAAAAAATAGTAAATTAATTTAATAAACTACTCCTTTTAAACTAACATTTAAATTCAATTTCAGAATTTATATTAAAAAAATTTAATTTTTTTAATTTTCATTACTAAAAAAAAAATATGAACATATAAAAAGCTTATAATAATATAATAAATATCATTCTTAATCTTATTATACTTCGTCTTATATATTTTATTCTTTTCATTATTAAAACTAACTAATTTTAAGTTATTTATTCTATATTTATATCGTATCAAACATATCTTCTATAGATTGTATATCATTTTAATTAGAAAAACAAAATTCTAAGTTAAGAAAAATTGAGTTTATTTCTTATGTGTTTTTTATTGCTTTTAATAACTCCAAGATAAAAAGAGAGTTACATTTATTGTTAAATAGAGATAAGGAGAATTCGGCTAATCTATCTAAATTTAGCACTGTTGAAATAATTTCATGTTATTTTTAACCTGAATAATACTCATATTTAAGTTCATTATTAATTGAAAGATCTAAACTTAGTTTTTAAAGTCTGTATAATTTGCTGATTTTATTTAATAAAAAACTGACTCCTTCTTAACTTAATTGATTATTAGATATATTTAAATTTAAAACCTTTAAAGTGTCCTCAAAGTAATCCAAAGTTTCTCCTATATATTATACCCCTTCATCTTTTATTTCACAATACCAAAAATTTAGCTCTAGTTCTTCTAAAACTTTAAGTTTTTTAAGGCTTTCACAGCAATTTTTACATCCATTCTCTTTGATTTTATTAATGGCTAAATTCAAATTTAGTTTTTTTAACGATAAAGAACAGTGATCAAATATGGATTAGAAATTCTATTTTAACAAATTTTTAAAGTTAACATTAGAAAAAATAAACTAAATGGAATTTAATTACTGAAGTTTCGAAAAACTATTCCTCGAAATTATTACTTTGTAAATTAAGTGTTAAATTTTATAAATTATAAAACTGCCATATATATTGAACTAATTACGGGAAGCACGTCAATTTATTCATATACACACTAAATATAAGTTCTTATAAATAAATGAATTTTTATTAGAAAATTTCCATTATTGGTTGAATTTTTTCGTCTGTTATATTATTCCAGTCAAATATAATCTCCAATGCATTGATAGTTTCCAAAACACTTATTTTTTTAGCTAACTAAGTCCACTTTAACAAGGCCTCTTGAAAATAATCAACACTATAGCCTGCATGACTTAAGTCGAGATTTATTTTTTAAAGGGCTGGAAACTGTAGGATTTGCCCTTTTTTATTTCATAAAAGAATTAAAATCTCTCACTACCATTTTATTATATCTATCTTTTAGAAATTTAAACTATTTGTATATTTAACTCAGAAAATTTCTTTACATAAAACGTAAAAATATTGTGAACAATGCCTTTATGTTTTATTCTCTCTAATTTCAATTTTAACAACAAAAATTATTTAAAAAGTATGCTTTTGTAATGATTTACATCAATATTTTCGAATAAAAGTTTGTTTTTATTTTCTTTATATATTGTGTCTTCTAATATGTATTCATCTTTTTTTTACTATTATTTTGGCACATAAGGTTTATAGCAACATCTAGAATTAAGGATTCCCATTTGCAGTAATAAAACTATTCTTTACAATCAAATTACAAAATATAGATTTAGTTTTTTTATTTTTTCTTTAAATGTCTTAATGATATTATTTATTAATATATTTTATAATCAATCTATATTATTAAAAACTGATAATTAAATAATCAAGCTATTAATAAATTCTGAAAGATAACACTCAAATATTAATTACAACTATATCATTATTATTACTAAAATTTATACTAAAATTATAATTTAATATAGTAGTAAGTATAATAAATCAGAATTTTAGGGCATAATTTAATAAAAGCATTTCTTGAATTATCTCTTTTCTTAATTTTTAAGTTAAATTTGAATTTAATTTTATATTTTTATATGCTAATGCTATACAGAATTATTAATTTAATTTTTTCTGTAGTATTTCATATTCCTAAGGTATTTTAAAAAAATCATAACCTATTTAATCATCTCCTATTGTTAATTTAAATTAAAGCAACTCTCTATTTTTTTGAGAACATAATCATAAAATGTCTTTTGCAAAAATAAATTAAAACTCCTCTCTTCTGAAATATCAAACAACAGATGGCCTGAATAATAAATATCTAAACACTAAACGTCTTATTAGAAAATGCACGAAGTTATAATATAAATTATAATTTCATGTTGGTATAAGATTTTTACTTTATACGATTTTTCTGATAGTTTTTAAATAGAAAAGTTACTTTTAGCTAATTTATATTGTAAGGTGAATTAAGAAGGGGATTTCATCATTATGTTATTAATATCGGTTTTTATTTATTAAAACTAGGTTTTACAATCCTATAATTAGAATTATCTAATATTTTAACGGTGTCCTAATAATAATTTTAAGTTGTCATTTTCTTAAATTAATTTATTACTAAAAGAGCTTATTAGCTAAAAGTCTTTGCATTTTAAATTGTTTAAAGAAAGCAAAATAGATATTTGATTGGAATCATTTTCTTTTGGTTGGATAAAATCATGTACTTATATAACATCAAACAAAATTTATCTTCCTTATTAATGCTATGATTAATTTTAAAATTCCTGAATAAATACATTTAATTCAAAATTTTCCTTTAATCTTATTTTTAACTGGCTTTATTTTTATAATTTTAAGCTAATCTATTTATTGGAATATGTAAATTCCTAACTTTTACTAATATAAGGATATACATTCATTATAATAAAGGTAGATAGGGAAATTAAATTCTCTAAATCATTTTCATAGTTACATTCGAATGAAATTTTTTTATATGTTTTCCATTATTCAATATGAAATCTTTAATTCCCATGGCATCAATTGGTATATAATTGTTTATTTATATGGAATCTAAATCTAAATCGGATTTGTGTTCAAGATAATTATCTAGAAATTAATAGAAATTATCTTAGAATCTATCTGTTTTTCTATATTTATCTAATTTATAAATTTTATAAAATTAAAAGCTACTTATTTCTATATTTAAGTTTCTAAATACTAATATGCTTTATAATTGCAAATTTTTAAAATATTTAAAATTTCAATTTAATCATAAATTTCAATAAATAAAGTGGTATTATCAAAATTATTAAGACTTTCCTTCTCTATTTCTCTGCTCTGTAAATATCTTTGCTTTAAAAATTAAATTACTTCAAGTTTTATTCCTAAATAAATTTTGATCCAATTTGTTATAATCATCCTATTAAACTATCAGAGTTTATATAATTCTTATTGATAGTCCTTCTATTATTATTTTTAAATGAAGTCTAGAAATAGCAATTTCCTATTTCTCGTTTCTCATTTGAGTATTTTTACATATATCTTAGATTTACTCCATTTTATTTTCTTTTTTATACTATTAGTTTCAACGATTAATATGCTTATAATAGATAATTACTTTGTTTTAAATAAATAATTCTTATAAAATCTAATAATAAAATAGTTCATTTATTAAAAATTGCAAACACTTATAACTATATATACATACGTTAAAACAATTATTTATTTTAATGTATTATATTTATAAATGACATGTTTATATATATTATATTTTATAAATAAATCATACTATAAAATTTTTAAATTTATTTTTTTATCTTATAAAATTGTAGTTTTTAGTAAAAATATACAACTATTCCTTCTCTACAAATAAATGTAATATATTTTAATAAACTTAATATCTTAATATTTATATAAACAGAGATTATAAATATTATATTCAACAGTATTATGCAAAAATATATCAATAAAATTATTTTTTTATTGATTTTATCATTTATTTTTATTATCATTTAATTTTGTTATTAATATATTTTGATTTTAGTCAATCATTGGTATTTGATTTAGCATTAATTAATGGAAATATAGAATAAATAATATTTACTAGTAAATGTAAATATTAATCGATTATGACGACTTAAAATTAATACTGTATAGGTTTGTCTGTATATAAGAATATAATTCGATTGATTTATGTTTTAAAAAAAAATAAAAATAAAAAAAATTAATTTCCTCAAAAAGTTATGCTTAAAATATTTAATCATAAAAAATTAAGAAGTTAGAAAAAACTTTATTTGATTTAATTGAAGTGAATATTAATTTTTATCCTTAATATTCATTTGGTTTTTCAAATCACATATCCATGAGTTTATTTGCCATCTATATGATGGGAGCTAATTCTTAAAGGATAACTGATCATTTCAAATTCATTGCTAATGCCCAAGAAAAACGTAAGGGATATCATTATTCATAACCTTAGTCATTGATCAGCGTATAGAATATACACTCCTATGGTAATAACTCCGGTTAAAAGTATTATGACGAATTTCTCTCTTTTTATTGGAAAATGAAAAACGAAAGAGGTATAAATGAAACCATAGAGTATGCTTTTGATAACTTTGGTGAAAATATAAGTAATCACTTGTTTCACATTATTATAAGACTTTAGTTTGCCATATAAAATGACTGTGAATCTGATATAATAGCATCTTTGGCTTACTTATCTATAAAGCACAATCCCTTTACTTTATAAAATAACTAGTAAAAATTTTTAATTTATTTAAATAATCATTGATAATTAATAATTTTTAAAATTGTTTAAATTAGAACAATCGGAGTTTTAGATTTAATAGATAAATTCAGAAATAAGAAATAAGATTTGTAAGTCTTATAAAATGTCTAAGTGGATGATATTATATAAAGAAGTGAGTTCTAAAATTTATTTTAAAGTGTAATATTTGAAGAGTCAGACTTTCCTATTATTGCAAAGAAATTTGTATTACTATATTTGAGGACTATTTATACAAAGCAAGAGAATAAAATGCTGAATTTTTATATTTTACATTTCATAACAGGATTCTATGCTTTTAGATATATATTATAGTATTATTAGGGTAGAAATAGATAAAAAATTATTGATAGTTTCTTCAGGGGAATAATGGCTAATTATTGTTATTTAAACTTTCCTGAATTTTCATTGAATCTATAAGAGGGAGAGTACTGGATTGATAAATCTAGTGAAAGTTTCAATCCATTTTAATAGCGCGATTTAGAAAAAGAATTTGAATCTGTATAACTTTAAAAATGGGAAGATATCCTTAAAAAAGTTGTATAAAGCAATGATGTTCATACGACCAAATTTGGGTTTTGCTGTTGGAATGAATCTAAACAATATCCATAACTTGAAAGACTATATAAAATAGCAATTTAAACTAGATTAGACAATGACTGATGAGATAAACATACACACACATATATGTATATATTTAAAATATTATAATAAGGTTTAAGAGGAATTCTTTCATTTCTATTAATTATAATAATTCCTATAAAATACAATCTTAAATCAGACACAAACTATATTCAAACTTGAATTTATAATTAATCTTAAACCTAGTTATTTATTCAAATTATGCATTAAATTAAATTTAAAAACATTCCATATATCTAGTATCATGTGATTTTAATATTAATTTGGAATATTTTTAATATTATATATAAAATATTTATTGATTTATGACAAATTATAATTTATCTTCATCATTTCCATAATTTAATAGTTAATAAATATGATAATAAAAAAGAAAATAACAAATAAAAATAATCTTTTGCAGAAAAAAAATAAATAAATAAAATAAAAACAAAATATGATTTCTGTTCCTTTATAATTAATTCACAAATTGATAAGTCATAAAAATACAAGAAAATAAGCTAAAGAGACTCTTTTTAAACTAATTGAAGCTAATATTGGGTATTATCCTTAACATCATTCTCTTGGGTTTTCTAATCATATTTCAATGAGTTTGTTTGCTATATATTCTATGGGTGCAAGTTCTTAAATATTAGTTGATCATTTTGTATAAATTACAAAATCTTAAGAGAAAAGAAAAGGAACCCATTATTCAGAGCCTTAATCGTTAATAACTGAACAAAATTTGGAATAGTATGCTAATGATACGGGATAAAAAATTATGATGAGTTTCTCTCGTTTTATTGGAATATGAAGATGAAGAAAGGATTAAATGAAACTATTGACTATGCATTCGATCATTTTGGAGAAAATATAAGTAATCACCTGTTTCACATCATTATTAGACTTCAGTTTGCTTTATAAAATGATTGTGAACCTGATGTTATAGCTTCCTTAGCTTATCTATCTGTAAAGCACATACCTTTTCATTTGGAAAATACAGAGTATATTATTATGTTTTGATTTATTTTGTTTTATATATACATACATATCTGATAGTATTTTAATATTAATTTACTAAATTCTTTGTCCCCATTTATAGGTAAATAGGCACTATACAATTGTTTGAAAAATTCCAAAAAAACAAAAATATCTCGAACCACTAAATGATAAAAAGGAGGAAGAAATTATAAATAGTCCAGAATTTAAGCAAATTTTTTAAAGTGTGAATATGAAAGAGTCAGAATTCCCGATTTTAGCGAAAAATTTGCTGTTTTTATTTTTACGTACAATTCACACTAAATAAGATTCTAAAAGAATCAATTTTTTTGTGCTTCATTTTATGACAGGATTCTTATCATTCAAATATATCATTACCCATTATTCCGGAAGAAATAAATAAAAAATTATTGATAATTTTTTCAGAGGACTAACTTCTTTATACTGCGTCTAGAAATTGCCAGAATTCACTTTAACTTTATAAGATGGAGAGCAATGGAGTGATGAATAATGGAAAGGAAAGGATTTAAAGAAATAATAGTAAAGAGATTTGGAAAAAGAATTTTAATCTCTTTAAGTATTACAATGGGAGGAAATTTTATAGAAATGTGTTCAGAGTAATGATGTGCATACGACTAAATTCGGATTTTGTTGTTGGAGTGAATCTAAACAGTACCCGCAATTAGATAGATTATACAGAATAGCGATTTAAAAAAGACTGGAGTAAAATCCATGAAAATAATGAAATTAATTATATAATTATAAATTAATAAAATTTAGAATACTATTTTAAATACATAATAAAATCAATCATATTCCTATTTCTCTTAGAATGTCTGTTAATTTATCTTTTCTTATGATGTATTAGTTATTATTGTTTTTAAGAGTTTTTAAAATTGCTTTAATGAATAAAATTCTACTTTCTCTTTTTTGTATATGTTCTTAAACAGCATTGTTATTAAAATATGTTTTGGTATTTTCTTAGTTTTATTAATTTACTTATTATTAGTTTTTTTAGATTAAAAATTGAATGTCAGCTCATGCAATTTCGCTGCTCTTTTTAGCAAATACTTAGAAAAATATTTATTTATCATAATATCCCATTTTAGTCGATCTTAAACTTAAGTTATTTAATTTAAATTGCAAATTATATTAATATTTTTATGTTATCTGTGAGGTAACTCTTTTAGTAATTTTCTTAAATATTGTTCTGTGTCTGATTTATTTAAAATAGCATTTATACTATTTTCTGTATATAGTATTTATTAGGACATATTTTTTGTTTGGTATACAATTGAATAATTAGGACAAATTTTTCTGATATTTTTAAATAATTTGAAGTCTACATAGGAAAAATTATTGGTTACCTGCTATATTAACACAATATTGATATTTTAAATACTCAAAACGAAAACCCTTTTTTATTATAACTTTTATTTTTTCACTAAGGTCATAATTCTCTAAATATTATAAATCTATGCAAATGTTAAATTTTTCTATTATATATTCTTTTTTTCCCGATGCTTTAAAAAAGATAATGAAATTAATTATGATAGTTTTGAATTAATGACAGATTATGAATATAGTTATTATGTGTATCAATATCAATATTATAGCATATTGAATTTTAAATACTTCTATCATTAGTGTTTGTATCATATATTTTAAGTTTAAATATATGAGAAATTTAGAGAAATGGCTCAAAATATTTCGCTACATTTACCTGAATGTTCTTTCCCATTGGCATTTTGAAAGATATTTTTTATTAATAAAAATTCACAGATATCTAATTTTTTTTATATTTTCTTTAATATTTTGTATAGAAGTGAAATAACTTCACTTAATTAATTCTAGCTTTAAATCATTATTTTCTTAATTTTTAATTTTAAAAAATCTTATTTTTATAAATCTTTATGTTTGAAGGCAAATTTTATTTACTTTTCTAATACATATTTTAATTCTTATATTTTCAAGAAATTGTTGTAAGAATTTTTACATCTTTACTATAATTTCTTTATTAAAATCAAGACTTAAAGTACATTAACTATATATGATTATATTAAATTCATGGCTAATTTTGACTGCCTTTATTAAAAAGTCAAGCTTATTTATTAAAATAGGTTGGAATTTGTGAATTTGCTATTCTATTTGTAAAAATTCAGGATAATCTTGGATTTTTTCTATCTTTGTATTTTATTTTATAATTAATTAATTATTGAATGGATCGGTATTAATGTCTTAATTCTTATTCTACTATTGTTAATTTTCTATATTTAGTTATGCTATATATGCTTCTAGCCCTAATAGTAAATCGATGAATTCATTTTCTATTTCTAAAAAATCTATATAAATAGTTAATTTGCATTTTTCACCTGCAATTGTATTTAATACAGTTATATCAGAAATTAGGTTTTAAATGAAAACATATTTTCCAATTATTTTCTTTGTAAATCCTAACTAAATTGCCTTTTGTTCAATATTAAGAAACAATGTATAGTTTTGGGTAAAAATTTCACATTTTTTATTTTTGATGAAGACTAAAAATAGTTGAGGACTGATTTTATTGCATATTTTTGAAATTTTTAAAGTTTTCAAACTTTCCATATTTTCAATGCATTAAATTATAAATGAAAATTGAACTTATTTAGAATCTATTATTAATTGAAGGTTCTATATTTATGTACCAGTTGAAAAAAAATAGCGCTTTATAATTTTCTAATTTCTGAGAATTTTCCTAGCTCAAATATACTTTTAATTAATCTATAATAAGTAGTTAAATTTATTTTTCTGTCCAATTTTATATCTAAACAAACTATTCAGCCATTTTATACATATTAGAAGAAAAATCTTAATTATTATCTTTAAATTCTAAATAGGGAATGACCTGTACCTTTATATTTTAATAATTAGAATTCTAAATTGAATTTAAAAAACATATAATTTATACCAAAGAGTTATCTAAAATTTCATTTGAAAAGATAGCCTGATTAGCTAACATAACTAAAAAATATGTGTTCTCCTATGCAGATTAAAATTTTATGTGAATTGATTCCAAATTTTATTAAAATTTTTTGACCAAATATTTAATCAAATTATTGATTTAGCTCTAGCTCATTCCCTAATAATTTTCTTGTTAATCTATATTAATTTTTATAAACTAGTCTTTTTAATTAAAGACAAATATGCTTTTATCTAAAACTTCCTCAAGATTATCAAGATTATCTTGCGAGATGGAGGTAAATAGAAATTAAGATTTAAACATTTAAAGTATACTATTAATAATTTGTTTTAATATGTTAATTAACAATTATTCAGCTAGCTTTCACCCTTAGTAGTATATTAAAAGTCACTATTTATGCATCACTAGACTTTAATCAAAAATAATAATAATATTAAATGTTTATTTTACAAAGTTTATATCATAAAAAAATAAATATAGAATTTAAAAATTGAGTAAAAAAATTAATTTTATAAAATATTTTTTATATTTTAAAATTATTAATATTTTAATAAATTTTCAACAAAATATATTATTATATACAAAATAAATAAATTTATTTTGTTGCTTATGTTTGAAAATTAATAATAAATCTACCATCTATAAATTAATAATATTTATTTGAAAAACCAATAAAATGTTTATTAGGTAATATAAACCAGAATAGCACAGTATTCTAAATTAGTTTTGGAATAAAAACTAATATGATATGAAATCAGGATTTAAATACATAAATTATATAGGAAAAGAGCATGGAAGCTTAAAAGTTTCCTTATTTATGCTCGGAATGAATCTTATTCTGTATTATATTTTGAATAATATCACGAAAAAAGTTAATGAATATCCAATTATACAGTTTGTAGTGTAAAATATATTTAATAATAAGTGTAGAAAAATTTTAAATTTGTTTCAATAAATTAGATATTTTTCTATCGGAGGTCTGTTAACATTTGTTTTAGTTCCCTATTTTCTTAAAAATAAACAAAAATTAAATTGCAAAATAATGAAATAGAATTTATCAGCACAGGAAAAAATATTTGCAAACATGATAGATCCTTTGTAGTTTTAAATGAAAAGGAATAAATAATTGGATCTGTACAATTTAGATACAAATCTTCTTTTATGGGGTAAAATTTAGATGAAAAAGTCAAGTAATATACCAATTTGGTTATTGAAGATATGAAGGTAGAATCAGAAGAATAAACGTTAATATTAAATAATTTGGCTTTTGACAGAGATTTAGATGAAGATTTGCAGAAAAAATTAATTAAATTATTAATAAATGAGGCTGAAGATTATTTATAAAAAGCAAATAAAAAGAACACTATGGAAAAATATCTTCTTTGCTATGTTTATGGAATGAACTAAAAATTGATATCGTATTTAGAAGAGTAAAAGTTTTTTAAAAAATCTTTGTTTTATTAGAGCACGACCGAAGCTTGGTGCGGGGCAGTCTCTTATATAATGAAGAAAAAACTTTTGTAGTGATTATATATATTTTAATGCCAAAGATTACAAATAAAAATAAATAGACATCTTTATAGGGATTTATATCTATAATATATATTTAAATTTAAAATCAATATAGAAATATTTTTTATATAATAAATTTTAATATAAATCTTTTTTTACTAATTAATTAATATTATAAAGTTTTACTAAAACTAATATTCTTTGTTATTAAATCAATAAACGTTCAATGTAAACAATTTTTTATCTTCTTAGGAAGCTATAACAATTCCTAAATCGTTATTTTAAGTTCTGATCAATTGCATGGTGGGAGAAGCGTAAGCAGCCCAATTGTTTTCAATCTTTTTACTTAAAGAAATACCATTATTAATGGAACAAATTCCATTAGAAATTCTCAAAGCTTCATCGTTGGTTCCTGAACTGACCATTTGGTAGTTTCCATCTTTCATATCCACGAAAGGATTTTCGAACAAAATCATTTGCGAAATTGGTGATCTGTGCCCCACAATCTAAATAAATGAAGGTTGAGTTATTTTGCATTAGAAATTTTTTAAAATATTTTTCTTTATTTATTTATTACTTCTCTTTCTAAAGAACCATTTTAAATATTCCATAGCTTAATTTTACAATCACTTCCTCCCGAGAATACCATGTTTGATTTAAATAGTGAGGCATTGAGTGAAAAAACTTAAGATTGGTCTGTGATGGTTCTGACCAAATGACAGTTAGAAAACACTTACTTTTCAAATTGCAGTTTATAAACCAAAATTTTCTATCATTAGATGCCGACAATAAGTTCATTCCGTCCTGGGTAAGCGCCATGCAATTAACAGAGGCTCCATGGTCTGTTAAAACTTATCTGTGTTAAATTTGATAAAAAATTTAAAATATATTAAAATTATAATAATCATTAGTTATTATTACTCAATTTTATTTCTCAAGATGTTGTGAATGTAAATTTTTCCCTCACTTCCTCCAAGAGCCAGTGTTTGGGAATCTCTCAGTTCTTGCAAACAAATGATCTTTTGATGTTTTTCCATGTTGAGTTTTTTGACTGAATTGAATTGATTGTCAGTCATTGAAAACAGATTTACCTACGCTCCTCCGACAACCAGGTATTCTTCCATTTTTCTTGATTCCAAGTTGAGGCTTTCTGAATTGAAAATTCCGAGTGAAAACACGGGATATTAGACGTTTATTTACTTAACTTTTTTTTCTTTTTCGACGTCGATTACTTCAACAATTCCATCATTTCCTCCCGTTGCAATCAAACTATTTGACAAGGAATAGATGCACATAATCGTGTCAAAGTGTCCAGTTTAAAATTCTTTAGCGATTTCTAATTGCAGAGCTTTAGATTGGAAATCCCCTATAACAGAGAATCTGTCTTGACTGACAACTTTGGAAATTTGTGGCTAAACAGACATGTTGTTGAAATTGGCCTAATTGTTTTTGTAAACCAAGTGTTCATAATTGCACAAATTTTCATCTAAAGCCTACCATAGTATTAAATTAATAAGAGGCAAAAAAGAAAAAAATTAAATAAATAAAACTTACTTTTATCAACTTGACTTTCATTTCCATCGCCAACATTTGAGAAGTGGAAGAGTGATTGAAAAGGGGGAGGTGATAGGTCGCCTTGCTGATTTGATCGCAGAAGTGTTCCATCAACTTCTTTTCGACTTCTCTCTGGATGTTTTCGATGCTCGTTTTCAGTTTGCATTTTTCTTCTTTGACCTTCGTTAATTTTTGGTCTTCTTCATTTTTCTCATACACTTAAATGCTTTACAAATCGGTGACTGTTTTCCCAGACAATGTGGGCACTTCTTTTTATTTTTCTTTGAACTTTTCTACGGAATTCTTCAAAAACTCATAGTTTTCTCTGTATTTTATCAGGTACTCGTCGAACTAGCTGTGCAATTTCTTTCGCGTTTTGTTGAAGGCGTCCAAAACCTCTCTGATTTGCGCGTCAATTTCATAGTCGACTTTTTTTTTCTATTTTTGAATGTGTTGGAAAACAGTTTGGATGTTTTTTTCCTCTTCTTTCAGCATTTTCGTCACACTTTACGGCAACAACATGTGCTATAAATCGGTTTTGAAGTTCATTTGCTGTTTATTTCGTGTTATCGTAATGTCTTGACTCATGAACATCGGGTTCGAGTTTTTTTCTCTCGGATTCATTATAGCGTAGTCCGCAATTACATCTTCATCGGGAGCTTAGTCGCCGGAAGGCTTAGCAAATTTCCCACTGGGAACATTCAACTCAGTTGAGTAAAACAGAGCATTATTTTTTTTCCTCGGAGGTGCAGTCGGCTTAAGTTCCTCTTGCGACTATTTTTATTATTTTTAATCATGCTGATTTGGTTGGTTTTTGTTCGTGTTTTCGTCCAAAATTTGCGACTTTTTTATATCGGAAGCCGAAAACATTCCTGACAAAGAAGCCGGATTGCCTTGTCCAGTTCCTCCTAAACTCGGCATATGGGGCTTACTTGTGGGGTTTATGGATTCTTTGTTTATTGATGAAGATCTTATCATTTGAGAATCGCCCATTGACCCATCTTTTCTCACAACTCTTTTGATTTTAATTTTTTGTTTTTAAGATCCTTTATCTTAGCTTCAAAATCGAATTCTTCGTAAATAGTGTTCAACATTTTTAATGCTTTTATTATTTATTTATTGATCTTTTTTTTACGCTGATAGTTTTTATAAATTTTCTTATTAAGCGATTTTTTATTTTCTTTTTTTTATATGTTTTAGTATTTGAAGAAAAAAAAAATATAAGGTAAAGTCCTTTTATTGGTAAAATTTGATTTTTAATAACTAAGAATTTAATGAAAATTCAATTCAATCGTATTCACCCCTTCTTTTTTGCAAATTTAAATTATCTTTGGAATAATTATGTGAATTATATTATCTATCATATAACAATGTTATAGACTACTAATAATTTACATAAAATCACAACCTTTTAAGCTTTGTGACCTGTTTTAAAATTATTAGTAAACATAAAATTAAATAAAAAAGTATTTCTAGATTTCATTTTATTAATAAAATATAAAAAATTAAAAAAAATCTACAAAATATATATAAATTATTATAATATATAAACTCTAAAAAATATATTTTTAATATTTAAATTCAATATTTATTAAACCTATTTGTAAAATTCCCTTAAAAATTTTAAATTGAAAATTAAATTTAATAAAGATTAAAAAAAAAATTTATAACAAATCTTATCCCCTCAAAAAATCATTTTATTTGATTTTATTAATAAAAATGTATATATTTTTTTTTAATAAATTTTTTTTATATATTTCTATATAATAATAATACTTAAAGTAATGGTTTGATTATTAGTTTTATAAATAATTGAGTGTAAACTAGAGTAAAACAGCTATATTAAACTATATTATATGGATTATAGATAGTTTTTTTTTATAAATTTATTTTATTTTATTAAATCGATAAATATTGTTTATAAAACTATAAACCTAACAGATACTTACAAAAAAAATAAAAGCATAAAAACAAAACATTAAAAAATCTATATAATTATTAAATTATGTCTTTAAAAAACCCCTACGGTCTTAATAAAGATGCGGAAAAACCGGTGATAAAATGTGTTTATCACAAAGATCAAATTGTGACCAATTTCTGCAACTCAGTAATGATTAGTTTTATTAAGTTTTAAAATAAATTTGCCAATAACTTCTAAAATCGTTACTTTTGTTTATATAATAAATTTCGCTTACCAATATACACTTTCAGCTCATTTATTAATATTAATTTTTTTTACCAAGCCGGAATGTATGCATCCCTTGTGTCCTGTTTGTGTAGCCCATCACATTCAAGACCATAAAAACTACAGAGACTACGCCCAATTCGATACATACGACGAAATTTTGGACAAAACAAACACCGAAATAAACGATTTTCTAAGAACTCTTAAGCTCCACAAAGATAAGGTAGAAAATCTGGAGGGAAGTCTAAGAAATCAAGAAACAAATTTGAAGAAACAATTAAATGTTGCCCACAACAAAGCCAAGGTGCTTTTGGATGACTACTTCAGAACTTTAGAGTCTGAATTGAGCGCCGCCCTCAATGTATCCAAAGAAAAGTTTAATACTGATAAGCTGAAAACATATGAAAAATTGCAATCAAGAGCCGAAATTAATGTCAATTATGCACTAGGACTTTACCAATCAGACAAATCAGTTCGTTCCCTGCTCACTTATTTGCACAACAACGTCAAAGAGCAAAAACGAAAAGTTCCTTTCTCAACTCGGCGATTTGACTGACTACAAAACCCTGTAAGTATCAACAGACTCTTCCAAACTGCACGAAATCCACGTTTAATTGTCGAAATACGTTGAAATTAAAAATGTTCCCATTTTGACAGATTTCACTTAGACTCAAGATTCTTAAATTAACAACAATTTTATAAATGCTGGGGGCAGAAACCCCTCCTTTGATCAGTCAATCAATAGAGACATTGGGTTCTACTAATAATCCGGCCAAAAAGTCATAAATTAACCTCAGGGACTACCCTTGGAAATGAACCCCATTGGAATCCCCAGACACTCCTAATCTTAAATTATTGCACCCCCTTCTCGGTCGTATTCTAGAGTCGTGGCTCCTAATGTGCCTTCTGTTATCTATGATGTTCCTCAACATCATCATTTGCAATAATAATAATAGTAATAATAATAATTATTGGACCACCACATGCCTAGTTATCCCCAACATCACCCGCATTGTTAATAATAACAATAATTTTAATAATAGCCATAGAGATTTTAGGAATCTTAAATCCATTTACCTCCCCATTCTGGATAGGTTCCTGTAATGGTTTCTCCTTAAAGAGCAGCTTCTTATAGTCCGTTTTAAAGTTAAGAAATCAGAAGACCTTTAAGTCCTGTAAGACATAGATTATATTGAAATAAATAATGAAAAAAATGAAAATTGTATACATTCATATATATATATATGCACATAATTATAGCTTGCAGCAAAAATAATATTTGAAAAGAACTAAATAAATCATTTTATTTATAATTGCATATAATTTACTTAACAATATTATAAATAATTTTTCAGTTAATATTCTATTAACATTTTTCGAAATGAACAATTTTATTACAGAAGCTAAGCTATTTTTTCATATATTATAGAAATTAAGTTTTTTTCATTAACAATTTTCTTTTCTAGTTTATTTAATTAATTAATTTGCTTTTATTTTTAAAAAAAATAATAATTGAGAAATGCTTATCTACCAGTACAATTTCAATCACTTAAATTTAATAAAATACTCTTATTTTATTTCAAATTTATAAAATACTTATTTATTAATTTAATTTATTGCAACAAATAAATAAAAAAAAGTAAAATTAACAATTAGCGAAAACATAAAATAACAAATTATAATCTCATTCAAATATAAAATGCAAAATTTATAAATCACCTAAGATTCATTTGTTATGGTCCAGAAGTCTTATTTGTAAAATTTTAAGTAGACAATAAAACAACTGCAAGGATTGTTGAATATTAGATTGAGAACTGAATGTCCAAATTCTATGGAAATATTAAATGAACTCAATCAAAAACTACTAAATTTTTAATAATTGCAAGATAATTTGGAATAAATATATTAATCTTTTTAATAAAAGAGATAGAATTCTGAACAAATGGAAAAAAAGGCCCAAAAATATGATAAATTAGTTGTTAAATTGGAAGAAATTGAACAAAACTTTTAGGAAAATCATTAAAAATTGATATAAGAGATGACAGAATAGCGGTAATCAATTAAGGAATTCAAATAAAAAGAATTGGAACATATGGAAAATATGGAATTTTTATAACTACAAGTACAAGAGTAAAAACTAAAAGCCGAATCACATTTAAATGAAATCGAGTTAAAAGATGCAGAGATTAACAGATTGAAAATAGAAAAAGAAAGTTCCAAGAGGCAATAATCAAATTTGCAAAGTCTCTTAAAATAAATAAATGAAGAAAAAGATTTTAAAAATTAAAAAATTGTAAATAAAAACAATTAATTCTATAATAAAAATTTAATTACATAAATTTTCATAGAAAAAGACAATATGGACGAAAAATTGACTCAAGTTAGAAGTGAAATAGCGAAGGTGGAAGAGTCGTATCAAGATAAAATATCATAGAAAGACATTCGAATTGAATCTTTAGAAAGGGAATTGAAACTCGTTCAGAGTGAGTTAGAGTTGAATTCTGAATTTACATTTTTGCAAAGTTCCGTAGCAAGTAATTCTGCAAGCAAACTGCACAATAAATTCGCCAATTTTGCAAACAATAGCCATAGCAGAAGCAAAAGCATAGATAAAATCAAATTATTCGACTCTTCTACGAAAAATCATTAACATAAAGTTGAGGGGAAGAAAAATAAGCATTATAATAGCAATATCTCCCCGATAAAAAAGGCTTCCTATTCCAGCAATAATAGCGGCAACAAAAATAATATAAAATTTTCGAGTAGTGTCTACAGTTCCAATTCTAAGTCAAGCAAGCTATATGATTCAGGAAAAGTGTTAAGTGATTTTCCCAGCAGTGCTTCTCCTTCTAAATTAAGCAGCAGCTAAAAGCACTGAAATGTTTTAATTTAATATAAATTAGTATGTAAATAATATTACTTTAAATAATGATAACTATAATTATCATCATCGTTAGAATATGGATTGTTTAAGATTTTCAATTTTTTGAAAAAAAAAATAATTAAAGAAAACTGATAATTATTATATATATATACAATATAAACAAAATATATCTATCTATATAATAATATATTCTAAATTTTAAGTGGTTAATAAACAAAGTAAGTAAGTAGATAATGTATCCATAATAAAATGAATAAACAAGTAAAAATTAAATTGAAAGCTTCCATATCAGTATATTTCATTTGGTTCACTAAACAAGTAGTCGGTTACGACTCTTTCCGTAACTTTTTCAGGAGATAAATTTAAATTCTCCTCAGATTTTTGAAATTTTAATATGTTTCATACTCCTTCTATTGGTAGTAGTTTTAAAACTCAGCAGACAGGATATTATGTATATTTTATTAGGTTTCATAGCTCAAATCGTAGGCCTTGCAAAATTAAAATGCCAGTTCTCCAGGATTATCCCCTTCATGCAGAGCAATCCTGCCCTGTTTTTTGTCATCAACATTGATATCGATATAATAAAAAGGAACTTATCCCTCCCTCTAGTTTTAGATATAATTATTATGTACTTGAGTTTTAATTTATTAGTTTTATCCAAAACTGACTTATTTCGAATTATATTAATTTAACTCTTTCTTTTTCTCCGGAGATTTCAAGGCTGATTGCAGCTTCGGAGAAGCTTCCTATACTTCCTATTAACTCTGCTATTAAGATAAAGAAAGTCTTTACTATTTATCTTAAAGAATCTGAGATATTTGTTGTAATTATGGGTGCAATAATTCGAAATTGTTAAAGTTATTTTTGTTGATGCTATCGTTAACAGTTGAACTTTAAATTGATGTCTATACTTTATTGCTAATTGGGCTCTAATCATTTTAGGTCTATTTTTTTTATTTTTGCAAGTGCTGATTCAAGTTTAGAGTGCTCGTGTATATGCATTTCGCATTTAAATACGATTGCGAATTTTAAATACGTTGTAAAAATGAGGGAGGTTTGAATTATTTACTCCTATTAATTTCGTAGTTTTCTCCTCTGGGAATCTTCTCCAAAGCTTCTTTTTTTTCGACACTTTTGCGATAAGAAGAGCGCATTCGTTCCACGGAGTGATCAAATCCAACGACCAATTTCTTGGAAGAAACACAGCTGCTATTATTATTATTGGTAGTAGTATTAGAACTACTGTTGAGTTTATTGCCTGAACATTTGTTGTGTGCACTGCTATTATTACTCGAAGAGAAGTTCATTAATCGTTCTTATTTCGTGTGAATATCACTATTATTGCTGATTCCAGCGCGCGCACTTTGGCTCATTGCCCTCCCTACTCTCTGCTTTTTATTGCATTATTACAACTCATCTTTCTACTATGAGTTTTATTATTATTAACTATCCTAAGCCTTATATAGCATAGATTGGTGCAAACTTTAGCTATCAGATGTTTTCTTTTCTGAACTTCTTTGCTTGTTTTACTTGAAATTCGTGTGTGGATAAAACGTGCATTTCAATAATTCTTTTTTTTTCCTTTTCCCTTTGCCTTTCATTTTGAATGTTCTCCTTCTCTTGCTTTGACTTGAATTTATACAATCTGTCTATAATATTTTTTTCTCCTTGATAGTACGTTTTCACTGCAATGTCGTTTAATTATTGATTTATTCTTAAATCGGGTTTGAATGGACATATTTCTTGGTGCTTTTTTTCAGATTTGATGATTAACTTTTGCATATTCAGCTTCTATAATTCAACTCGTTTTTCCATAATCTTCATTCGGTCCTGAGGCGAAGTATTGTTAAGCCTTCCGTTAATTTGTTCCGCAACGTAACTGGTATTTATCATCCTTTTGCTTTCTATTAAATTCCTTATTTGATCTCCACTTTAACAGTTAAAATTGTTTAAAATTTGAAGCGTTTACTCTTTTTTATTCACTAATAGATTGATTCAAATTTTGTTGTTGTTGATTATAAAGTTAAAAATTTGCGCTATTATTTTAATTTTAATTGAACATCGCATTCTATAGGAGTTAGTTCTAAACAATCTGTCTCTGTTAATCTTCATAAATCTATTTTTAATTTTGGTGCTTTACGGGAGATAATCTCGACCCACTTAAGTTCGCACTCAATTCCTGAGACCTGTTCAATTAGTGTTTTGAGCTCATATTCAAACTTTGGTTGCTGGGAAAATTATTGTTATTATTTGAGTATTTATAGTAATTAGTGATTTTGTCAGCACCCTTAATTTCTGAGTCATAATTAATGAATTAAGCATCTCTTTTCTCGATGCTATTGCTGCTCTGTTGTGTTTGCTTGAAGTTGTGCGAAGAATGAGCCCTCGGCTGGCTGTTTTTTTATTTCGGGGATTGGAAACTCATAGAAGTTATTTTTTGGCCGCTGGAGATTTTGATGTCATGTTGGCTGATAAATTCCTGCGTTTTTTCAGAATCAATTCGGTACGAACAGTCATTGATTTTCGGTGTAAATTAGAAATTTTGCTCATTTTCTGTGATATATTGCAAAGACTTCCTGTGTTTTAAAAGTCTGATTTCTTGAAAAGCCAAGTTGTCGAAAGTCACCTGTCTCCACAAGGTGATGAATTCCCTCACCTTCTTCAATTTTTCTTCTTGATTTTACTAAGGCTAACTGTTGCCATTGCTGTGTGCCTCCTCATCATTTCTCTGACTTTCCAGTTTTTGCATCACGAAATCTAAAAACTTCCCTGCTTTGTTGAGCGAGATTCAGTTAATTTGGACATAACAGTTTATTAAACACGTTGAAAACAACCTGTGCTTTTACGAACTCGACGGGTTAATTATCAAATCCAAGCAAAATGTCCCAAAGTTGTAGGTGCAAATCCTAATCATTTTGTCGACGGATTTCCTCCCGCTGTTTTTCTTTTAACGGATCGTAAAATATTGAGTTTCCCCCACAGCTATTATTATTGAAAAAACCCAGATTAGCTGTGGCAGCGCTGAATTTTGGAAATATTTTTGCTGCCGCCAAACCCTTTTAAAGACTAATTAAACAGTCTTTAAGAATCAAGTACTTCTCCCCCACTTTTATTACTGCTTTGATGATTGAGGTTGAGGTTAGGGGAGTTGCTAATATCTTCCACTTACTGGTTATCATCTTGTAGTTCATTTATACTACTCATCATAACATAATTTTTTTTCCCACTTTAAGAACTGTTTCTATTTTGTGAAATTGATGATCTTTTATCTATTTAATCTCTTTGTGACTAACTTAGTTGAAATAAGTTTGATTCAGATGTCGGCAACTTACTTAAAGATCCATTCAAATTCATTAACGATTATTGCTATTTATTAACCATATCGCTCACATTGTCAATTGGAAATGAAACAACTCTAAAAATATTAAGTGCTGTTAACAACTGTCCTATATTATCGAAATCTAGGTGTCCTTTTCCTTATTCATCGATATCATTTATCAAATTTTGCAATTTTGTTTGAATTTTATCCTACAAAATAATGGCTGATGAGTCTTTTATTTTTGAAAATGAATTGTCATTGCTAATTTTTTATTCCAACTCGCATTCAGTTTTTACTATTCTGGCACTTCTCATACTTTTATCTTTATATAACTTTTAATGGACCTAATTTTCATAAATTAATAAATTGTACAAGATATAATTACTTACACATTTCAGTTAAAAATAAATATACTTATGCGTTTAAGTCGATAAATTTGGTTGGAGATTCACATTTTAAAGGTTTTGCTACATAAGAAGACTAAAATTTTCTATCTTTTTCTGATGTCTTTTCTGCCTTTTTAATTAGTTATTGTATTTTGTTTTTTTGTAAATACTCCTTGTATTCTCTATTTCCTGATCTGTTCCTGTGCGTCGTATTACAATCTCGCTCTTTTGTTTAATTTATTACTTCTGCTATACTTTACTTAAGCGACATAATTACTCTATTTAACTAAAAATATAGTTTTATTTTATTTTTTTTTTTTTTTATTTATATATATATAAAGTCGAAGCAAGCCTTTATTATTTTTTTTGTTTATTAATTTTTTATTTCTTATAGAACTAGGTAGTTTAAATAATAAAATTAAAATTATTACACTTTAGATTATTTTTATTTGTGTGATTATTATTTTTGAAAAATATTTTTATTTATATTTTATTATAAACTTAATTTTAATTCAAAATTTGTTACCATATTACTTATTCTATTTGAATAAATAAGAAATTAAAAGGAATTCTATTAATAAACAAATATTTTTATAAAGATAAATTGTATTTAATATAAGTATGATATAAATTATATATATAATATTAATTTAGTATAGTTATGTTTAATTTTTTTAAAAAAATTATTCATTAACTTACAACAAGTCCAGACAACATAATCCCGAAAGCTTGTAAAGGGCTGAAAGGGAATACGATATCCATCACAAATTATTCATCAATATTAGTCTTTCCACTAGTGAAGTAAATCATATTATCATCTTTATCATCTATCTAAAGAAAAAAAGAAAATATTATTATTGAAATTAATACAGTTAAACTTAAAAAAAAAAAAAATGTATTTTACAAGTTAATAATTTTTGACAGAAGTTTTTTTAAACTCTAGGACCAAAATCTAAATAATAGGTCTTTTTTTTGGAATCATACATGGGGGGCTTAGTATAGAAAAATTAAGTATCCTCAAAGTTGTTATTTTTATATTTATTAGATAAAGATTAGTCTCCATAGTATTCTTTAACATGGCAGTGTGTTTTAGGATCTACTTCGGGAATTAAGCATTTCATTTTTGTAGGATTGTTGCCTTAAAGGATTCCATTTTCATAAACAAGATAGGCAAGTTCCTATATATAATAAATTTAAATAATAATTAGCAAACAAATGGTATATTACTCTTCTATATATTTCAGACTCGTTGGTTCTTCCAGGATTAATGCCTGAGTCATAAACAAAATATTAATTTCCATAAAAATTGGCCTTCAATTTACCAATGAAACTCTCTGAATCCTTTTTAAATTTATCTAGTTTCGTTTTTCCATCTCTGGGTTGCTTTTAATTTATAAAATATAATTATAGAACAATTGATTATTAATTATATTTATTAAAAATCCATTTTTACCTGAATAATCATTATATTTGTAGAGGTATTTCCTCCCATTTTTCTCGCAGACATAAGCAAATGATTCCCATCACTTAAATACAGATGGAATTTCGGATTGAAAAATGAGTTTTCTCTTTTAACGTAGCATTGAAGTATATGCCCCTTTACAATTGGAGTGGAAAGAAAATTTCTCATTGACTCTTCGGTCTTATTGGGCAACATTTGTTATGTCAATATTTTAAAGTTAGCTAATGGGTTCTTTTTTAAATTTTAAGACGATTACAGAGCCTACTATCCTTATTACTACTATTCTTGCTCTTTTTCTTCTTCATTATCCCCTTCTGAACATTACAAAAAGCATTAATTTAATATATTTATTTATGATAAATTAATTTAGTTTTTACTTTCTCTTTGGGTAAGTACCTGGCACTTTTCATCATTTTCCTTTTCTTATTGTTATTTTTTATTAATTTCTTCTTACATTTATTCACTTATTTCTTTCTCCTTTTTTTCTTCGTCATCATCATCATCATCATCTTCTGAAAAGCTAAATTTATCATTTAAATCTTTTTTATCTTTTTTTTTCTCTAGCTCTACATCATTGTTACTATTTTTTGTAGTTTTTTTATGTTCTTTCAATTTAGGATTACTCTCTGGTTCACTATCATCGGAAAATACAATTTTTTCAGACTTTTTACGTTCCTTTATATTAATAACTTCAGTGTTTGGTAAATCTTTTAATTTTAAATTTTCCTAAGTATCTTTGCGATTGCAGTCTTTATAAATGATTTTTTTCCCCTCATATTTTTCAAGAACAGGCAAATCATCTTCATCTTTAAACCTGTTCATTCCAGGTTCGAAAATTTGATTAGTGGCTCCTGTTTGATTTCTTTCCATAATTTTCTGCAATTCTTCTATGTCTTTTTCCAAGACAGGTTGTTCACGCATTCTGCAAAAAATTGTGCTTAAATTATCATTTTATAAGTTATCATTTAGATTCACAGTTTGCCTTTTTATATTATTGGCCCTCGGTATTTAATGTGATTATGTTGACTCCTCCTCTTGGGTAGCTCTAGTATGTGCTCTTCTGTTTTATCTTCTTTAGAAATTACCATTTCCTTACTACACAAACATACTATGGTTTTCTAATTGTTTATCTCCTTTATTAATAACCATTATATCTTAAAAAAGTTTATTTTAATAATTCTAATAATATAATAAATTAGCTGAAAATTAATACTATTTTAAATTTATTTTACCATCCTTCTTATTTAATTCTTATTCATTGCTTAGATTTCGATTTTTTTATATCGGTGTATCTTCTTCGTACAAAAACATAGGAATATAATAATTCTTTGGATTGCTTAAATTTTTATTTATTTTTTTACTAATACTTTAGATTCTATTTATTTTTCCTAAAAAAAATCATCATAATTTCTATTTCAACTTAATATGGAGCGAAGAAAAAAAGGGATATATAATGTACTATTAATCAATCAAAAAACATTTGATAAATTATATTATATTTAAATTAACAAAAAAAAAATTTCCAATAATTTAAATTATCTTAATCAATGTTTAATTTTCTTTAAAGAACATAGAATATACGATATAAAAGGAATATATTTTAATAAATTAATCAATAAACCAATCAATACATAAATTAGATTAAAAAATTAAACATCATATGTATATATTAATATCTTTGAATATACCAAAAATTTATACCAATTAAAATAATTTTAAATTATTTATATTTAAAAATAAATTAGAACTAAACACAAATAACACATATATTGAACATTATTAATTGAATATTTTTAGACAATCTCGCATATTTTTAATCTAAATTAATTCATAAATTCGGAGAACATATATTTTCTTTATCATACTCATATATTTAAGGATTTGACTCCTTCATACCAGATTCGAATACGATCGTTTTAGCTCTTTCCTCCGAAATTGGAAAATCTTAAAGCTGAATTATATTGTTTCTGCAGTATGGGCATTATTGTATATCTTCCGTTTTCCTAATTGATTCTAAACACTTCCTTATAGAAAATTAGAAATAATTGTAATAAAATTAAAAAAAAATTCTTTGGTAAAATTAGAAAAAGTTAATTAATATGGTTGAATATTTAATGAAATATTAAAAACCAAATTCTCGAAAAAGCAAGCATATAATATTGTATAATATTTAATCTCAATTTAAGTTATATTTTAGTCTTTTATGTATTAATTATATCTCATATATTGTTTTTTACTCATGAAATGGTTAGCCACAACATGATGAGTATTTCAGATGGTAAATATTTTATAGACAAATTAAACACTCATTAAGAACAACGATAGTATTTCTCATCTTTTTGGAATCACATTTTTTGCATTATTTCATCACTGATTAGTTCTTAACCATTGTTGAAAGGCATTTGGGACAGGCATCGCATGTGCAATAATCTAGACTTTCTTGATGAATAACACAGTAATACTTTTAGCATTTTTGACACTATATAAAATCTTTATTTTTCATTGGCTAAGTAATTCTTTAGTAACTGTGACACTGTAAACAGGTAAAAGACTACGACTCATTCATTGATGCTTTTAGTGATAATTTTAGGTCATAATAATTGAGAAGACTTTCGCTTGTATTTGAAATGAAATTGATATCTTTAATTTACTGATAGGTCGATTAGTTTTTTAAAAAGAACATCTCTATTTCCTATCTATTTATGATATTATCGCATTTGTTAATCTAACATTTCTATTTTTTAAGCCCTCTTGTTTCATAGCTAAATAGTTAAGTAAATGCACATTGTTCGCAATAAGAATGTTCGCAATGCTCATCTTTGTACAACTGATTATGCTACCATTCTTTTCCGCAAATATCACATTGATTTTCATCTTCTAATTATTCATCTCCTAAACACGAATATGGATATATCGAAATAGGTTTATTATCAACATTTCTGTATTTTTTATTTTTTTATAGAGAATAACTTATATTATCAATATTTAGTAGCGATATTTATAGCGAACTTTTAGAAGTAGAATAGGTAAGTTTATTTAGTTTTCTATTTTATTCTGAATACAGCCACAAGTAAACTTTACACTAAAAACAATGTGAAAAATATCTATCCAAAATAAAAAAAAACATTTTTTTTTGATATAAAAAGCAAATATAAGTAAATTATTAATAACCTTAATATTTTATGAGAAGTATAATCAATATTTTTTTCTTGAATTTTTTTTTGCCATTGTCACATTTGTTATTAAATTGCCTTATTCTATTATTCCTTTCAAAAAATAATAACAGGCGTCTTTGAAAACAGCCATTTTTACTATTTTATCTATTACCATTTA
Source organism: Miamiensis avidus (assembly GCA_037039885.1). Classification (NCBI taxonomy): domain Eukaryota; phylum Ciliophora; class Oligohymenophorea; order Philasterida; family Glauconematidae; genus Miamiensis; species Miamiensis avidus. The sequence continues at coordinate 53,225 of JAWVGU010000168.1, forward strand.
CAAAATATCAATGCATTTTTATTCTTAATCATATTTGATATATAAATGGTTATCTATTTGAGAAATTAGAGACTCATAATCAATTTTTATTTTATTTAACGCTTATTTGATTTGATTGTGATCAGTTTTTTCATTTATTAAAATAATTTTAAATGTATTTAATAGCTAAATTAGAAAATTGATACAATTAACATAGTAATCATACTCTTCACTTGTAGTTTAATTTTTAAACATGCTGAAATCAGGATTATTCGCCATTTCAATGACTTTTTATAAGAAAGTTGTGTTCTTAGTTAAAGTAATTTTTTCCAATACTGAAGCTATAAATGTAGAAAAATATATGTCTCCCCTTTAAAGTAGCTGATTGGTATTCTTATATGATTTCTTCTTTTTCTTGTTTTTATATATTTAAGTGATGCTTTGATATTATATAAGAAAGATCTTTTCTTTTCTACATTTAAGTTTTATATAACAATCTAAAATTATTTTTTTTCACTTTCTTTTTTTAATTTGTTGTGTTTAATTCAAATTATAACTACATTTTCATTTATTAACCTGTAATTACTTAAAAATTAATTTAACATAAAGGTAGCTTTCTTATTAATTTATTTATAGCTTTAAGAAAGAAAAAACTAATAATAAATTACCACTTTTTTTTATATGGGCTCTTATTTAAGTGAATAATATATACTTATATTTTGTATTTTATTAAAATTAAATTAACTCTCTACTAAAAAATAATAAAATTAAAATTCTAACAATATTTTTATACTTTGTATATAAAGAACTAAATATACAAAAAATGTTTATAATTCATAATTATTTATTACATATACTATATTTATTACATAATTTAATAATATACTTGAATACATATATATATATTTAATTGCTATAGTTATTAATTTAGAGAATATTGTATTTTTAGAACAAAAATGAAATTGGAAAATACGGCAAATACTTATATCATAGTTTTAATAATTAAGTTTCAGTTGAAAATGTTTATTTATTCTTCATAGTTTCATATGCTACTTAATCTTATTAATTGGAATTATCTAAAAAATGGGGAGAACTTTCTATATAATTTTATTTCTCATAATCATTTTTCTTTCTTTCTCCACTGTTAAGTTGAATTAATTTATCTGATCTATCAGTAGGAATTGCATGACATTCATTTTAGAAAGTAAAGTGCTAATTCTCTTATTGAAAGTTAGAAAATATAGATTTTTCATGTTTTTGTTTAATATTATCTGATTATAAATTTGTTCTTCTTTTCATTATCGATGTATCATGCAAATCCTCCCCTAAAATAGGCACTTAAACAGTTTATTTAGAAGTATGGTCATTTACAAGAACAGTCTTTACTCTAGAGCTGACACTTCGAATGGGAGTATGGATTTCTTATGTATGTAATCTTAATTCTGAATCCAAAGTTGTCTAAATAAATTATCCAGAAGTATTCAGATGCTCTAAAGTGCAGTTGTTTGTAGGAATTTAATTATGTTTTTTTTCTTCTTATTTGTTTTAAATACTGCCATCATTTGGCTGATTTTCTTTTGACTATTTCTTATCCCTTTATTCAGCCATTATGTGAGAAATTGATATTCGGAGTTAATATACAGGCTTTTGCTATTTTAAATGTTTTGGAACTATTCTATTTTAATTTTATCTCGTATTTATGCATCCCATTTTTTCAAAATATATATTATATTAAGTAATATTTTTTATTTTTTATAATTTTATCGTTATTCCCTCAATAATTGCTCTTATATTTCAAGATTAATCATCACAATAATATTATAAATGACTTAATATTAAATTATAATTCCAATTAATCTTCTTAAACCTACTTATTAGCTAATAGTTATGATTCTATATAAAATGGATTTAATTTATATCATATAGGATTAGTTTACAATAAAGTTTGCATACTATAATATCAATTTATTATTTTCTATAAAAAAATTATAATATTTAAAAAAAATTGTAAAATAAAATATAATTTACATTTTTAAATAATTCTATATTTTAAAATAATTTATAAAAATTAAAAAATCAAATAAAATATATATTTTTTTCACAGTTAAACTTTTCCAATATTTCAGGAACAGTTTACTACATCGTAGGAGGGCCACAAACCCATATTCTTTGGATTTATTTGCCTTCAAAGGAACTCAGCTCTTTTTATATAAACTTTTCATCATATTTTTATATCAAATTATTTAAAGTGCTATAAAAAAAAATTGTTAAATTCCTGTAAATATTCTTTATTATATTGTTACTTTTCTTAAAATACACGTATTCCAAACACTTTGCTTTTACATGAAAATCTAAGACAAGTATTTATCATATTTAATTTATATTTTCTATTTAGAAGAGCAAGGGGTTCAATTATACTTCTACCCAAAAATTCGTTAGAGTCATTAAAAGAGACGAAAAGCTTATAGTAATAAAATTAATAGTTCATTAATAAATTTATTTATTTATTTATTTAAAAAAAATAATTTTAAATTAGATACTGTTAATTTAAAATCATTTAAACAATCTTTTAAACCAAGTTTAAAAGGATCAATATACTTATCTGCCCATTCTTCTCCCTTTTCTATAACAGCTGCTTTATAAATTGCTTTCTTTAATAAAAATTCAAGCAAATCAAGGAAAGGAAATATTCCTGTACCTCCAGCAAATATTACATAATCTCCTGAACCTAACAAATTTATAATTACTTATATATGAAAATTGTAATTATAAAATCATTGGTTTAATAATTTTACTATTAGATTTTAACTACAAACCCAATCCATGAGGGCCTTAAATCTAAAAAGTTTATTCATTCGTAGAATGAACCAATTTATTTGATAATCCATTTTCAGTTTAGTAATTTTTTATAATTAAAGGCAGGCATTTTGAATAATTTTTAAACCTTTAAGTTATATCTATATTTTCAGTAAAATTAGTTTCAACTATTTCTATTTAAAATATGTTTGGTATTTATTTTATTTGTATAATTTAATAAAAAATTAAATTAAAATAAAATACTAAATAATAAAGATCTAACTCTTTCATTTTCCTCTGTCATACACAAGACATTGGTATATAATCTTTATTTACTATGTCCTTTTATATTTAGAACATAATGTTTTCCTATCCATTCGACTCCAGGCATTATATTTTTTATTTTATATTACTTAGGTAAATTCGTACCAATAATAAGTTAATATCTGTACGTCATCGGAGAAAGATGCCTAAGAATAGTAATGTTTTTCATTATTAATATTAATCAATGATAATCATAAGAAAAAATTTATTATAATTTTATTTACATTTTAGAATGTATTTTGCACTCATATTTAGAACTTCCTTCTAGTCTCCTTATATCTAACATTTTAACCTTCAATCTAGTCTCATTATCTTCACTACTTGCTTAAATTGAATTGTTTATACTTGATGCTTGTTCGATAAAATCTCCAGGAACTAATGGGTTACAGCTCTCATCATCCAAGCATCCTATTTCATGATTATCTAGCCATATGTTAGTTAAAGGTGAATGTTCATATGCCTTAACCGAACTTGTTTCTAAAGAATATCCTCCAAATATAAAGCAATCTATCTAATCAAAAATATATTATATTGTAATATTGAATAGTGTATGACTATTTACCTCTCTTCCGTTTATTTTACTTATTAAATAATTCCCTCCAGGATGCACTATTTTTTTTAAACTATAAACTTTGTTTTTTATTATACAATATTTTGCATTTGGCAATTTTTCGAATATTTTAGATTTAGATTCACCAGATTTTAACATTTTCAATAATAGTATATTATCTTTTCCATATCTTATACTTTTACATGATTTTAAGAACATTTTTCGATAAAATAAAGGTTATTTTACATGTAAATAAAAAAATGCGGCTCTAATTCCCATTGACAGAAATACTATAGTATAACTGTAATATTACTTGCTAAAATATTTAGAACCTGCATCTTTAGACCATAATCTAAATATAAAATTATATAAATAAATTTATTTATTTAATAGTTAAACATTAATAATAAATACACTCCTAAAATAATCTAAATTTTCACTGCAAAGTAAACTATATGTCCAATGTATTTATGAATATTTTTTATAAATGTATATTTATCTTTATTTCCTTTAAACGAATCTATGTATATGTTTTTAACTATTGCTCCAAATACCATTTGCAAGGTAATAAGGGATATTATGATTATAGAATTTATTAAATGTATTAGTTGATCTAGTTTTAAATCACTTACTAAAAATGATAAAAATAAAATTTAAATTCAAATTTTTCGTAATACAATATTCAAAATTTACAAATACAACATCGATTGTAGAATAGTGTTAGAGAAAATAGAATAATTGAACCAAGATATAGTATAGACATAATAATACCATGAATTATTGCATAAAATCTTTTAATTTTAAAATTTTATATGCAAATGATAGCCAAATCGAATAATAATCCATATCTACATAAATTAAATATTAAAATTATAAATTTAGCTTATTTATATAATCATTTACCCCCAAAAATAGAAAGCTTTATGTATCAACATAAAATTCTGATAAAATATGTGAATGAAAAAACAATAATTTTAAATATAAATACTGATCTTACTGAAGTTAACTCAGTTTTTTAAGTAGAAGGTGGTTTTTTTTAAAAGACTAGTTTCTATTAACTTATTTTTTATTATACATTTTTATGTTATGCATTATACTCAAACGTTACTCCTATTAACTTATAATTATTACTATCTCTTATTGAACATATGTTTAATTTATGACTATTGGATATCTTTAATTAATAAAATATATTTTATTAGATTTAGTGTACGGAGATTTATTTATTTTATATTAAAGCCTCCTTTATATATAATATTATTAGTACCTATTATTAATATTATACTTCTCTATTTTATGGGTCCCTTAAAATTTAAATTAAAATGATTAATCAATAAAATTAGTATTTTTGAAAAATCAAATAAAAATAATATACTTTTCAATGCTCAAATTTCTTTGATATTCTTTTTAAAGATCTGAACTCATAGAAATTATATCTTTTTATAGTGAATTTAACATTAGAAAGCAAATGATTTAGGAATTTCCTTTTAATAAAATATTCTAATATATTATTTGGAAAATTCTAGATTAACAATGATAATAAGATTTAATTGAATTACCTCTAAAATATTAATCAAAATTATAAAATATGCATTTATATTTTTCTGAATCCAGTTCGAATTAAATTTAATTATTATTATAATTTTCTATTAAAAGGTTAACTTATTCGGACGGATAATAATCACATTATTTTAAATTATTAATATTTTAATATTATAATTCAAGATCTTAAGATTATAGTCCATATTATTGCCTAAATAATTATTTAAATAGTATCAAAATAATAATAATAAAGGAAAATAATTAAATTCCATTAATTATTTTCATTTTAATTGAAATCTATGTATTTAATTATGATTTTATTTCAGATTTTTTTATTACTTACTATAAATTAATTATTCTTATTATAAATTATTATTATTATGAATAAATATAAACTCATATTTAGATTAATTTGTAATTAGTGTGTGGATTAAGATCTACAGGGCTTTCTGCAAAAATTTAATAAGAATTATTTCAATTTAATTTAGAAATCAAAAATTTTTTAATTTTTAACATATTATTTAAAATGAATTTGCCTATTATAAAATTATATGAATTAACTCTATAATAAATTTTAATTTATTATAAAAAATTGAATAGTTTTGAAATTTTTCCTCTACTAATAATTCTATTTTCATTTTAATAAAAACAATCTTTATGGAATTTGTATATTTTATATTGCATATTTTACACTTTTTTTTTTGCTATTAGTTTTTCTGAAATGATGTTATTTCATAATAAATGCACAGAAATAAAATATTATATTATAAAAATAAAATAAAAACATTCTTAAAAATTAGAAATAGTATAAATATTTCATATTAAAAATTTTAAATACTATAAATTTTGATAAAAGATATCTTGAAAGCATTAAAATCCATACAGAAATAACTCATAAAATATTTTTCAATGGGATCAGGATGTTCGTGTGTAGTTTAAAAAAGTAAATCTGGAAATAGAAATGAGGATAGTCTCGATGATGTAATAAACACTAGGCCAATTATTTTGATTATTTCAAATATAAAGGTTTACAACTTACCTATAGATATAAGCAGCATAAGTATAAATATAGAAGATTAATCTGTAAATTCGTCAGAAATAAGTGGAACTAATAATCCTTAATGGAAAAAGCAGAAATTGTAAATGATAATCAGAGATGTAGAAAATGATGAGGAATTAAAAGTAAAAATAATAGAAGTAAAAATTTGTGACAAAAAGAAGAAACCGATCGGACTGGTTAAAGTAAATTTGTATGATGTAGCAACAGGGCCGTAAAAAAATCTACAAATTAATAAATAATTGTTGAACTTATTATTTTTAATAAACTAATAAACAATATAATAATTTAAATTACTAGGAAACGAAATGATTTCGCTATTAATTGGATAAATAAAAAGTTGACTAGGAAAGGAAGGATATAGTTTGACATAGAGTGCATTTAAAAATAAGTCATGGAATTTAGACTTTTGTAGGTTGTAAGTCACCTAAATAATGTGATTATAATGGGAAATAAATACATGTTCAGTCTGACTCTTATAACAGAAAACGATGAAACAGAACTAAAGTATTTAGAAAATATGCAGGTTCTAACCTAAAAAGTGAAATCGCAGTCTATAAATGAAGTGGGAGACAAAAAATCTCTCTAAGGTTCTTTGGTAATGGATGACATTTAGTCTCCGCAACTGGAGCAAAAATGGGCTTCCAAATTTGAAAGGATGAGGGATAAAAGTAATGAGCAATGTGAATTTGAACAGGGGCAAATTTCGGAAGGTGGAAAGCTAAATTGGTTATAAAACAAGTGCATAAACTAAAAGAATTTTAACAAAATGAAAAGCGATCAATCTTTATCAAATCTTCAACTCTCTTAAGACAAATTAAGTAATTCCAAAACTATGAGTCCCAAAAAGAGGCACCAATAGTTGCAAGCCCAGGAATTAAAAAAATTAGAGAGAAAACAGAAGAAAGAGGTAGAATAATGAGAGAAATTAAGGATAACTATTGCAAAATTATAAAAATTTAGTAAAAAAATTAAATCCAAGCCACTCCTGAAGATAACGCAGGAGTAATAGGAATAACCAACAATTCTTCTCAGTTTTTAAGTTTACAAAATTAAATTTAGGTAGCATTATTTTTCTATAATAAGATACATTTTTATTATAATTTAATTAACTTAAACTAAAAGGAGATTAGATGGCCGTATATAAAAGTTGATTACGCAGATTATTTTTAGCAAATGCAAGACGAAATATTTTAAAGTGAAAAGCCTAAATTTTTTCGCAAAGTCATAAGTTCTCGCGATATAATCAAAGAGGGTCAATTTAAATTCGAAATATTTTAAATAAATGGGGAGGAAGCTACGAATATTGGAAATGAAAATGTTGAAAATACACATGTAGGAGTAGAGTAAAAGTTGCTTGGATTTGGGTATATAAATTTATCTCGATTTTACAGATCTCAAAACGAAAAATAAAGCGTTGTCAATGTAGTCATGGATACGCCACTAAATGCTTAGATTGTAAATAAATTGGCTTTGAGAAGTTAAGCTGAAGCTGCTATAAGTAGCAAATTTTCTAATTAAATTTAGAAAAATGGGTCTCTTCCAACTGTCAACTAGTAAAATAATATTAATAGTGGTAGTACAACGAAAATACCAAAAGGTAGTAAAACAACTTAACATAGCAATACTAATAATAACAATAACAACAACTCTAGCAGTAATAATAATAATTTAAATTTTTTCACCTTTAATTAGCAATACAATAATAGCAATAATACGAAAAATTTACAATCTCAATTAAGTAGTAATAATCTCTAGTTTTCAAAATAGCCCAGTTATAACGTAAATCAATCTGGACTCAGAACCTTTGTGGAAAAAATTTGGTTTAATGGAAATATAATTGGACACTTTTAAATTGACTTTATCATAAAGAGTTCTTTCACATTTTTAAAGCAACAACTACTTATGGTGAGAACGGAAAGGGGAATCGTAAAGCACTCTCCTACTCTTTTCACTTAGGATGAAAATATATCAGAAAATAAGCAATTATATAATATAGAATTTCTTTCCCAACAACTTTTTAGTAAGGTGTTTTAGTTTCAAGAATCCCAGGATAAAGAAATTATTTCTGAAATAGAAAATATGGTGGATGGTAATTCAAAATTAAATTCGTATAATTAAAGGAAATTATCACTTTTATTTTATTTTTAATAATTTTTAAGGTATTATATAAATATTAAAAAGTACATAAAAAGATTAAAAAGTGAATATGTTCATGTACAATAATAATATGGAAAAGCTAAAGGGGTAAGAATTACTAATAGACCTTGCAAATCACTTGATAATGAACTCTGATGAATTGGATGAGAAAATCAAAAACAAATACTACCAACTCTTGAAAATCACCTTAAACCGGGGAGAGTTTGACTTGACAGAGATGGGTTTTTTTAACAAGTAGATACGGCTATTTACTCACCACAGAAGAAGGAAAACAAGAATTAGAAAAAACTTAAAATTTACTTAGAAAGCTGTTCATTATAATCGGCGCCGTCCAATCCTTCCTAATTAGAAGTTAAAATAGGAGTAGTTTTTAAAGTACCAAAAGCTTCTATATCAGTGTCTTTAAAAAGTGCTGAACAAACTAGCAAATTTAGAAACCAATTTTGAGTCTGATAATGAAAGAGATTTTGTTTACTATTTTCTGGCGTTGGCTTATTTCCGAATTCCGGAATTCCAATAAAAGTTCATGCAATTGATAATTAAACCAGGTATTTATTTATTTATTAAATTTTAATAAATTTTATTAAATAAAAACAATTGTGTAGATGATCCACCACTGGAAGAGTACCAGGGAATGGATATCAACCAAAAGCGAGTGGAGGAAAGTAGATTGGCCTAGTTTTTTTGACTGGCAAAGCGAATTTTACAAGTACATTTAGGAAATATAAAAGGGAGAAGAATAGATGTAGAAGCAAAATGCATTGATATAGGACAGTGTGTGGCAGGAAAAAATTCATCCGGAGGGGCCAGCACTTTTATCTCTTTTTGAAGGAGTGGGCGAGTTTTGTGAAGAAGCGTCTCGTGTCGAAGGAACAAATTCCGTGGAAAGAATTGCCGGGCTATAAAACTCTGATTCATGCCTTCTTCAGTGACATAAAGCGCAAGTAATCCATAATCAACGATTACCCAGACAGCTTAAAAATGGCTTCCGTCAAGTTAATAAACAATGAAAATCTGATAAACATGTACATTCATCTATTTTACGAAAAAACAAGTCTATTTGATCCGAAACAAATTATTTTTTTGCTTTTCTTTGATCGGGTGTTGCTTCCAATAGCTACAGAAAAAGGAAAAGAAACTGTCCTCGCAATTTTAGCACGGATATTTTTTTGAGTGGAATAAGGCGAGTACTGGAGTCGGACCACTCGGAATCGATACAGGCTGTGCTGATTATAATCATTCAAAATTACTTGATATTCCCTCTCGATCTTAAGTGCAACTTGGCTGATTTCCTCTTCTCGGGGATATTTTTCAAGTTCTTTTTCCACTGGTCGTTCGACGTAAGGCAGTGCTTTTACCGTCTCCTTCTTTTCCGAATAAACCACCAACACAACAACAATTTGCAGCTAAAATACCAAAGTGGAATGCCCGAGTTGTAGAACAGGGCCAGTGTGCTGAAGTAGGTGACGAAGGAAATTAAGGTGCGCTAAATCAACTAGTACATTTTGGAAAAACTTCAGTTTTTCTATATGGTTTTGGAACACATTCGAGAAAAAAATCGATAAATCGAAGAGGGAAATAGGCTTGAAGAGGCTGTTTATTATAAAAATCTTAAGTAAAAATTAATCGAAAAGAAGAAAAAGTTAAATAAAAAGATCATGAACAATTCCGATCTCAGAAGACCCAAATTCCAAGTCGATTAAGGCATCATTGCATGGGGTATCCATTAAACCCTCAAAGGAAGGGTAGTGTTGGTAAGGCCGAAGTAATCTCGTTCTTTCGTTCAAAAACAAATTGAAGAACGAGAAGATGAAGACAATTTATAGACAAGCCAAGAAGGCCAGCAGCCGAAAAAATTCCTTATTGAAAGTAATACGAATAACCAAAGTATAAATTATAATGAAAGCAAAGAAGGCCTGCATTCCGTGGACTTTAGCAAAAATACGAATAATGTTAGTAAAAACTGTGATTAAAAATCCTTCACAAATAGCAATTTGCCCCTTTTATAAGATGACATCGATGAAGATGAGAATAATAATAATAACAATGTTAAGGAAAGCAAAAAATAGTCTAGAGAATTTCAGCCCATGCCAAATTTATGTCAAAGTTATGATCACTCCAACGTACATCACAATCAATATTAAAATGTAAAAATCAAAATTAACCTATATTTTTCTCATTTTTTTTTTATAATATTAATTTCTAGAAATTTGCCGAAAATTATAGTCCGATGTCAAGCAGAGTTCATACAAATAATAATAACTATTCCTTAACCAGATCTCCAGACGTTTCCACTTTTTCAAAAGACAAAAAGAAAAACCCGTAAAGAAAATATTCAGACAAGGGAGTTTAAGAATTCACTTATTTCAAAAATGATAAAATTGATGAAAAGTAGAATGTAACCAGCCTGATCAAATTCCGAAAACAGCTGATTTTTTAGACACAGGGGTTATTTTAGAAAGACAGCAATACTAAAATTCCCAACAAAGATATGCTCTCTAATATGAAATCAGACAGCATAATTTTTAAGAAAAAATTATCATAAAAATTTTCAGATCAACAGTAGCTAGATGACAACTCTTAATAAATCCAAGACAAACATGCCCAGTCTTTAAAAAGCAATTTCTTTACTTCCAACCAATCTTCTCAATAAAATGTCCTCTCTACAATATCTATCTAATCAAAATAATCTCAACTTATCGACGCTGCTCAGTCTAATAAAAACAAAAAACAGTTCGAAAAGATGCTTACAGAGGTAAAAAACCCAGACTAAAATCTTAAAATAATAGAATACAAATATTTGAGACATTTTACACCAAGTATGAATCAATTTAATAAATGTATTGATGAGTATATGGAATGGGTGGACGAAATATTAAACTAAATAGAAGGCAAATTCAGCAATATTTCAGAGTTTGATAAAAATATTCTGTTTTTAGAATATTTCATTCCTAAAATAGAGACTAAGGAATAAATAGATAAATCAGAATTGGCTATGTGATTATTTTATTAGTGCTTTACTTGAAGTATTGTTAACTTATCTTTAAAGCCAATGAAATGAATTGATAATTTAAATCCCAAAATAAAATAAGCAGTCTAAATGTATTATTCCTAATCTATATAAATAATATAATATTATTATATAATTATGATAATTAATATATATAGTTCAACAAAAATTATAAAATTGTTATAATAATTTTATATTGTTTTATTATAATGTACGTCACGGTCTCCTTAAATTTTTACTTATTACATATCTCAAGTATATTAAAATTCTTATTGAAAACACCTTAAGGTTTTATCATAAACATATTATATAAGTAAATTGTACGTGTGAAGGCAAAATTAGTTAATATTATTATTATTTTTAATTGATTTCCATTTAAATGTTTATTTTTATTTTTAATTACTTATAGAAAGGAAAAAAAGAAATTTAAAACTAATCACATAGACAGGAAAAAAGGAAAGGAATATTTAAAGTAAAAATATATATTAAATACAATCAAAAAAACCCCAACATTAAAAATATAAAAATATTATAATAAAAGGAAAAAAAAAAATATATTATAAATATATATATATAGTAAAACAATTAGTTCAAACAAAAAAATGAGTGAAGCAGAAGTAAGACAATATAAATCCATAAAAGATTACTACGAACTCTTAGGAGTAACTAAATCGGCCACTGAAGATGAAATAAAAAAAGCTTATAGAAAAAGGCCCTCAAATTCCATCCTGACAAATGTAAGGTTGATGGAGCTTAAGATGTTTTTAAAAAATTGCATAAGCCTATTCTTGCTTATCAGACGCTGACAAAAAGGCTTTCTACGATCGAAATGGTTCAGAAGAGCCCTAACATTCTGCAGGTGGCGGGGGATAATATTATTATTCAGAAAATATTGATCCCAATGATATTTTTAATATGTTTTTCGGAGGAGGACAATTCGGAGGGCCTCAATTTTAATAAAGAAGGTAGTATAGACAATAGAACAGAAATGCAGGAGCTGGTCACCAAGGAGGAGGAATCAATTTGATTCAATTATTGCCACTATTAATTTTACTGTTTTCCAGTTCTTTCTTTTCGTTTTTCCAATCAGACCCCGACTACTCTCTTTAAAGAACGTACACCTATAATATTCAAAGACACACCTAAGCTATGGATGTATCTTATTTCGTTGACAGCAGTTTCATGGGTAAAGTTAGAAAAGATCGTAGTTTCCTTGACAAAATAGATCATGAAGTTGAAAGTAAATATGTAAACTAGCTCTTTAGTCAGTGTTAATAGAATCAGTAGTATAAAAGATAATTAATGCAGTATGCAAACATTTAGAGATCGGCCAATAACAAAGATTTTTATAAATAAAAGGCCTCTATGGTTGACTTGTAAAGTTGCAGAATCTTAGAATAACTTAAATAAGACCATGATTTAAGCTACTACTTAACACACTATGGATGAACTCTAATTTTTTCCTATATATAATATTAATTATTTTGCTCATTAATAATTTAACTTTTAAAATTAACTAAAATCAAAGTAATATATTTTTTTTTTTTCATTTCTACATATCCTAAAAATGTAAATGTGTGGGTTTAAACTTAGTATTCTATGCCTTTATAAAAAATATAAAAAATTTTAGGGCTATTTATATTGCGGAATTATACATTCCTAAATAAATTAATAGACTTTAGTAAATTTGTATGTTACAATATTATATATATCTAAAAATTACTGCCCTTTTAAAAGAATTAGTTCTTTTAAAATATTATTATATTTTATTTATATTATAATATACTTCCAAAATAAGTAAATCACAGAAAATTAAAATTATAATATATTATCTCAATATAATAATGTCAATATTGTTTGATTTATATTATTCCACAAATAATTTTTGAAAAATTAATTTAAAATTAAATAAATATAAATTCATTTTAAGAATATGAAAATTGCATAATATACTTTAATAGAATTCAATAAGATTTATAGATTTATGTTGATATAATTTCATAAAAATAATATATTTATTTTATTAATTATTAAAATTGAGTATTATTGATATAGTATTATATTTATATTTACTATTATAAAAATATTAAATAATTTTTAATTTATTTAAACCTATTAGGTTATTATTATAAAATCAACATTACGCTAAATTTTATCTATATATAATCCTTGTGTATTAGTATTTTCTCATTTTAATTTAAAATCAGTTTTGAGAAATAAAAAAAAAAAATAATTAGATGATACTATTACTAATACAATTATATTTATAATCTAAAGGAAAAATGCTTTATGATAAAAATATGTAAAAAAGATAGGAGTATTCTACATATATGAAAGCATTTTTATTTATAGAGAATATTAACTCATATTTAAAAAATATGATCAGATTAAACAAATAATTAATGAATTTATATTTAAATCTCTGTCTGGATATTATAAGCATACTTTTTTTATTTAATACAATTTGTATAGTCTTATACAGACAATAAATACACTTTTATTATTATATTGGGATATTATATCATATGGTAAAATAATTTTATATCAAAATATTTATTATTTTTTCTGTATAAAATACCAATAGATTGGTATTTAATATCTATAAATAGAATTGAGTTATATATGTAATATTTTTATAATTTATAGAACGAATATTATAAATAATAAAAACCTTAAACTTTGTTTATACTAATCGATAATAATAATAAGTTTAAATTAAAATTCTTTTGATTTAATTGAATGTTCAATTTTTATCAGTATATTTTGATTACGTATAAATTTTATCATTTTTTATTATATTATAAAATCCTATAGTAAATTATCTCATTTATGATTCTTTAATTAAATAATTTTTTAAATTTGATTATTTTCCTATTTCTACATAGTAGTAGAAGATTTTATATATAAAAATAATATATATAAAGTAAACTTTGACTTGATTCTAATAAATGCAAATTTATTATATATAAAATTTAGTAAACTAACATATTATTATTCACTTTGCAAATATTAATACTGTGCAAGCCTTATTTATATATAACATTATAAAGATTTATTAATTTATTTATTCATACACACATCTATATATTATACTTATTTTTAAATGAGATAAAAGTTTTCTGGAAATAATAATTTATATCTAATAAATTTAAAAATCTCAAAATTTATGAATATATGATCATAAGAATTGAAATTTAAATTCATAAATTTCTAGAATAATGATAATTTAATCAAAAATATTGGTTTAAGGTTTAAAAAATGGAGAACAAAAAAATATTTTAAACTATTTGATATTAGAAATAATATTTCTATATTATAAATATTAAAATTTCTTTAGCTCTAACTTAATCAATATTTAAAGCTAAGTAATTTTAATAAAAATGTTAATATCCCATTTTTTTAATTCTATAATTTTTATTTGCTGGTTTGATAATTAATTTAAATATGTTTATCTATCTTAATTGTATTTAATAATATTTATAAGAATAAAATGTATTCAATGGACAAATATTTTTGATATATCATATGATTGACATATATTAATAATTATATCTGATATTATATTATAAAAATGTATATATCTAATACTATTCATTTTATACACTGATCATATATGAATAAAATTCTAATATTATAATTATTAAACCAATTTTTTAATCATAAAATATATATTTTATCAAATTATTTGTTAAAATAGTTTATATCTACATATTGTTTACTTGTTTTTTTAAATTAAATGTTAAAAGTATTATATTTTGATAAAATATAATTTAACAGTATATATTTTGATAAAATATAATTTAGCACTGAATTTTTGTAAATATAACCTCAAAGACATTCATTTTTAAACTGGAAATTTTATAATGAATTTAATTTAAAAAACCAATTTTCTATATTTTTCTTCTGGATGCATAGTATTGCCAATTTTTACTTCAAATTAATATCAACCTTAATACATTATAAAGAAATTTTTATAAGATAATTAATATAGATATAAAAAAATATATTTTTTATTTATCTAATATATAAAAGCATTAACATTGAAATCAATATTTTATATTTTTATTCATTTTATTCTAAAATATACCTTCTATAAAAATAACATACATTTTAAAATTAATCAATGAAATAAATGAAATAAAATTATTATAATTATATTCTGCAGGAGTATCAAAGTTTTTTAAAAATTTTAGTTATATCTAATCTATTAAGTACACTTGAAAAATAATAATTATTCTAATAACACCCAAACAAAATATAATTTTATTTTATGAATTATATATGGAATTACGTAATACTGAAAAAAGAATATTTTATATAATGTCAGGTGAGAATTAAAATATATAGGATTTCTAAAATACAAGCACTAATGTATTTTCTAACCTAGAAAATGGTAATAGAATAGTATAAATTTATTTATCGATCTATCATTCTATGATTTTAAAGTCATTTTTAATATAGCCAGTCAAAATATTTCTAAGATATAACATAAATTCACAAAATCTAAAAGCTAATAATATTCTAATTATAATATTATAAAATTAATAAAATTCTTTCTAAGGCATGAAAGATAAAATTATCTTATTTTTTTGTATTCGAAAAAGTTAAATTTGTTAAATAAAATATAAGTTCTAGAATTTAAATAAAATATTATTATTGAGAATTTTAAAATGATCACTCAATAATATTTATATTATTCTAACTAATATTTATTCTTATAATAGTAACTTTATAAGTAGAACGTTTTATAAATATATTTATTATGAGAATTTGTATTTTCGTTGAAGAATTATATATTTTTATTATAAAGAGTAGTTAAAGTCTTAATTATTTTTTTTTATTAAAGAGAATTGTTATTATATAATTTAATTAATTATAAGCATGCTACTTTTAGATATTGAAATAAATATATAGAAGCATAATTATGTATTCAGAAATATATTTAATATGGAATTTCTTTATGTTAACTAAAAATTCAAACCATAAAATATTTTCCAGTGATGATAGCAAATATCTTTTATTTTTTATTTGTATAATTCATAAATAGTTTAGTATACTGTATGAAAAAATATAACATATGTAATTTAGATTTTAAAATTAAAGTAATAAGAATAAATAAAAATTTCAATTATAGTGGTTATGAGATATTGTGATAAATCTAAAATAGTAAGAATATGTATTAAAATATATATTATAGATATTATATATATACGAATAATATTTATTTTTTGGAGATAATATATTATATATATGATATATAAATGTATGAGAGTTATTATTTTATTATATTATCTTTATATAAGGAAGTAAATATATAAAAAATTAAAATCAAAATATTTTCACAATTTAGGTTGTATTTGCTCAAATTATTTTTTACTTTTTTCTACAATAGCCTTCCATTTATCATAAATGTGTAAAAATATATTGTCTTAATTTTTACGTTGGCTTCCCTATCATTACCCATTTTATTTTTACCTTCCATATACTAAATTTAGGGCTATAAGGCTAAGAATTCATTGACAGCCATTTCACTAGTAAGACCAACTATGTTGACGGCTTGTAAAAACTCAGTTCCATAGCGATCTGCATTCGATTTGGCCTTAATATGTGCTATAAATGACACAATGGTATTGTATTGTTCTGTTGCTTTAAGTTTTTCTGCCAAAATTTCTGCAAGTTACATAGGAATTTATTTGGAAGTAAGGGTATTGGTAACCCAATAACTCCATACTGTTTTGTCTACTTGATGTTATCCAGCTTATTAAGCTATCTAATCGAAATATTCATCCATTTCCTAGAAATGTTTGTGAAATTCCCAATTTTCGCTGTATTTTAAGTAATGAGATAGAGGAAGTGCCAAATGCATTCCAATTACTTTATCGTTGTTATCAGTATCCACCACGAGAGTGGAAAATTCCATGGTGTCTTCATCATCTATGGCTTCTAGAATGGATTCCTTTATTTCCTCTTCACTATAGGTATGATCAAGCCATTCATTCACTTTAAAGCAATCATACAGCAATTAAATTGCTTCTTGCATGTTGTCAGTTGTGAGTGTTTAGAATTCAAGTCTCATGTGTGCAGTTAATTTATTTTGATGTTTTTGTTTTGATAAGTATATAAAATGTTATAATAACAAATGTTTAAAATGTATATTTTTTAGAATTGATGTCTTTTTTTATTTTATTTTTTATATTTTTATTATTTTTTTATACGAGTCTCTTTTAATAAAGTGGTTGGCTTTTCCCCTTTCTTAAGAATATTCTTCATGTACTTATTTAAAACAGATCACTGTTTGTCCATGCTCAACC
>JAWVGU010000169.1:0-99081 GCA_037039885.1 Miamiensis avidus
TTAAATCATTTTCGGAAATGATTTATGTGTTTTTAGTTTATTTTTGGCTTTTTGAAGAGATTTTTAGCAGTAAATGGGTTCTTCGATGTTTCTGCATCCATCAAAAAAAAAAATGCAGTATCAGAGTAAAACTATGTCCAAAAAAAAAAACAAGAACTTTGTCCAAATGCAGCAGTGATTAGTCCAAGTTGCATCGATTTGTAAGTTATAAGAATTCTAGATCACTATGAAAATAGAATTTAATTTTATTTAAAATACTTGAAATAAAATATTAGAAGGCAAAATTATTTTTTCTATTATCATGAAATAAAAGGAAAATATCAAAAAAATTTAAATAGCTAAATGAAATTTTTCCTATTCAAAAACTAATTTAAGCAACTTAAAACAATAAGAATAATAATAAAAAAAGTGTATATATTTGTTGATTATTAATATATTTATAAGATAAAACAAGATAAATAATGTTAAATATCAACTATTTTAAAACTATTATTTTCATTGCCTGTATCGATGGCTAAATGATCTTCAATTTATTAGAATTTCGAAAAGCCTTTAGAAATCAGATTCTTATAAAAATATAGATTCCCCAACCTCTCTATATACCTAAGATATCAAATATTGTTATCTTGCATATTGGAATCAAGAAAGCGAGGAAATTATATTAATTGACAAAATAATCAATTGTCATTAATAGGTTAAGAACCGTAGTGATTTAATATGAATTAGGTGTTTATTCGCCTAATCTATAATTCTTCCTCAATATTACTAAATTTTAAATAACATAATAATTTAATTTAATATAATACTAAAACTATGCTTAATACTATAAATTTTTTTAATTCATATACCTCATCCTATTTTCATTAAATCCATTAGATTTTCTAATTTATATTATTAAGTTGAATAAGTAAATATTTAATATTTTATTTTTTATTAAAAACAATGGATTATATTTTTTATCATTTAATTTATTTATATATTAGGTTGTATGCATGGTGTTAGTTAATTTTTTATAGTTCAAGTAATTATTATTTATATACTCTTTGGGAAATTCCTAAGAAAAAATTAATAATTTGATTAAAAAACGAGATAAAATAAATAATAAATTTTTTTATGAATTTTGATCCCGAATAAAATCTTCATTTTGGAAGTCTAGTTATTATTTAACCTTAGGGTTCAAATACAATGCTGGTTTCAGATGGATTTATAGAGAATTCTGTCCACCTGCACAAGCTTTAGGAATCAAATAATTTTTAATAGGAATCTATTAGAATTAATATTATTTGTATAAATTATAAACTCTATACTTTTTCTTTATAGCGATGTATTTTTTATTCTTATATAGAAGCAGAAGATAAAGAAATGGAGTGGGATAGGTAGTTGGGAGTATATTCAAATATTTTTATGATTCAATCGATATCATAAACTAGAAATCAAAAAAATATAGAGGAATTTTGTTTTTAGCAAAACACTAAAAAAGCTAATAGTGTATATCGATAAAATGATGAAGATATTTAAAATAAATTAAAAATCATGATGGAAAAATACGAAAATGAGATGAAAATGAATTAGGAAAAAGAGATTTCTTCAAAAAATTCACCTCTTATATTTGGAGCTCCTTTTTAGTTATTACATATAAAGTCTGGAAAGTATTTATCATATGACTAAAACTAGAGCATTTCCTAGCATGGGTTTCAGTAACTCTGAAAATTTACATAAGTATTAATATGTAGAATAAGGCATAAACATAATTTTAAATTTAAATAGAATAATTTTAGTCGATAAGCCTAGTGAGTTAACAAGTTTTAAACTTAAGCCATGTTACAAATACTAATAAGAAATAACAAATTATGTTAAGTATGATGATGATATTTATTTTTTATCTGCAGGAAAACAATTTAAAAAGAAGCCTATATGGCCATACCCAGTGTTGAGGCTTATCAAGCTATAAATGACATTTCTTAGCATTTAGACCAATCTTAATATTCCCATCATACAGGTAGTAAAGAAAATGTATCAAATGGAAATCAAAATTCGGGTAGAAAGGCTTATTTTTCAAAATAAATATACATATTTATAAATTAGTTTTATTTATCAAGCTGAATACAAACCTAGTGAAAGTGAATAGTAGCCTATATTTTTAAGTTTAGATAAAAAATCAAAATTCAAGTAAATTATTAATATTAAATTTAAACACAATCAATTCATTATTATTTAATATAATAAAATACAATAATAGCTTTAAACTATTTCGAAAATTCCAAAGCAATATTAATTTTTTCAAAGGGGATTGTATTTGGCTGACCGTAATTAAAATTTAATTATTTTACTTAAAATTTAATTTGTTTATATTTAATAATAGTATCCTGAAACTGATAGCTATCTTTCTTATAATAATAAAAAAATGCATTTTAATTAGAAAAATTTCAAGGAACTGAGTATCGTAATAGTATGGGAATGTGGATAATTGAAGGTGAAAATGAATAAGATGGATCAACGGTAATTATTAAAACTATATTTAATTAATGATCATCAATTATATTTTTTTATTAGTTGAATTATAAGTAATATTTAAGATTAAAAAATTATGCACAGGAAAATTTTTAAATATAAAAGAGTAGCCTATAGACGAATCGAGTTAATTTATGAATGAAACTTAAAATCAATAAATTTAAGATAAATTTGATTTAAGTGATAAAGGTAGAGAAAAAGAAATAAAAAAATAATAATAATAAGATTAAATATAACCATAATAACAACAACAACAGCAGCAATTTAATTTAGGACAAACAAGAGAGCATAAGCAATCAGAAATAACAGATGATTATGATGATGAATCTGATGTATAAAGCCACTAATTTTCAGTTGACTACAAATTAAATTTAACTTACAATTATATTGATTCAAATCTATTTTTCTTGGAAAATATTAATGATTTAAGCAATGATTAAGAAATAAACATATAATCCATATTTTACATATCAAATAAAAGATTTCCATTATTATTTGGAAAATCAGAAAATTAAAATATGATATAGTTAAAAATCAATAGTAAGTATTTTATATTTAATAAAAAGTATTTTTTTAACTATTTTAAATACAAATAAAAAAGGATCTTAAGAAGATGCATTTAAATTTGTGAAATCTACTCCTAATGAAATATGGGAAACATAATTGTTAATAAGCTGTAGACAGATATTGAAAAAGGGAAAATAACTAGTTTTTCAATTTGCATAAAATATTGATTAACTACTAAAGGAAGATATATATAAACAACATTTAGGAATAAAAAGAATAAAAAATATTAGGGATGCAAAAGAGATTAAAAATTTAAAAGAGTGTTTAGTAGTATTAAACAAATTTCTAACAGATTTATCTTTCTCATTCCATTCTCATGGAGTTAATTTAAATTCATATGACGATTTCCGCAAAATTTTTACAAGAAGATAAAAGATATTATAAGAACAGGGATATATTAAACACATAGCAAAACTATTAGTAAAAAATATATTAATTTTTTTTCATTTAATAATATTTTTATGCAATAGGAAGCTTGTTTTCCTAATGAAAATATTTTATCTTAAATTGACCCAAGCTATTAACCTAAACTACTAACTCATATAGTTTCTTCAAACGTAGGTAGTTCTGGCATAGCTACCTAATATGAGAAAAAGTAGAATTAAAGCGAATAGTTTAGGTAAACATACAATACAGGTAATATTAAAATTTATAATAAAATTCAAATAGAGTATATTAATTATTAATTTAGAAAAAAAGACCCTTGCCATGGAAACTGTTAAAGACTTGTAAGATATAAGTCTAACCTGTTACGAATTATTGAAACTTATATGCAAAGAAAACAACTCTAATAAAATTGAGTGTTTTAATTGCATTCCCTATTTTATTCATCATATAGGGTATATATATGGGTCGATATCTTGTCTAAATGAATGTTTACGAGATAATGAAATTCTGCTTTTTAATCTTTAATAAAAATAATTTAATCCAGTCAAAACATAATTGAAATAAACAGATGTGTCTCCTACTAATATATATTCTGATTAAAAAACTAAAGATTATAAAAAGTTGTCTAAATTTCTTAGTAACAAAAATAGCATTCAAAAAATTAAAAAGTATACCATCATCAATTTTATGGTGGACAGATACTAAAGAATTAGAACAAGGGAGAAAATGATCATTGAATTTTACGATTTTTTAAATATTATTTGCACCTTTAGAGATGAGGGGATTACTTAAAATTAATTAGAAATTTACTCTCTTATAACTAATAAAGATCATGCTCATAAATTTTAAAATGTAACCTTAGAAAGTGTAATTAAGTATTTTACTTAAAAAAAAACGATAAAAAAGAAAAAGGCAAAGTTAAAAGCGAAGACGACGAGGATGAAGAAGACGGAGATAACTTTTTTATTATAGAAAACATTGCAGATGAAAATGAAAGGAGGGTAAAGTTAGCCAATGAACATTTGGTTTATCAGAAATAGTTAGAATTGTATGCAAACTTATGCTATGGAAGAAATTACATAAATAAAGATTTGATTAAAAATAAATTTCCACTAAAAGAACTTATATAGCAGATTTGGTGTGAAGAAGAGGACAGTTCCTCAAGTAAGCATCTTCCAGATAACATAAGAGCCAGTTTAGTATATTTTAATATTAAATTATATGTATATATATTTACTAAAAAATACAATATTTTTTAAAGTGTTTAATTCTGCTTTATGTCCATATTGATTCGAAACCTTTTTTGGAATAGTATAAGCCCAACTTAACTAAAATGTATTCAATAATTTAAAAATAGCTTGAGACTGAAATGGATCCGTAACACTACTATTAATATTCGTAAGATGTTTAAACTAAATAAGACAAAGTTTAATAATAAAAAATGACTGATTTAATATTAAAAAATATGTTAATTACTAAAGATGAAAATATTTTTTCATCAGATATAAGTCAATCTGACCTAAATAAATCATAAAATCTTTATTTAAAACAAAGACTCCTTAGTTTATCAGCCAGTTAGTAAATAGAGTTGCAAAATATGAGCCCAAGAGGGATTCAAACAGGAGGTCGTTCTCCAGTTAAATAAAAAAAGGTTGCCTTTGATTCATCAGAAGATGATGTAAGTGAAGTAGAAATAAAAAAATTTAAAAGAAGATAATAAATTATTTTAAGAAAATCGATTTTAAAAACCTAAGGGTAATTTAAAATTAATATTATTTCCAATATAATTAAAAATTAATAATATTTAGTATAAGAATAAATAATTGATGATATATCTCTTAGTTCTAAGCAGAAATTTGATATCATTTGATTTATTTTCTATCGAAAGCGGGGAAACTCGGTAATATTTAATAGATTTTATTATTTCAATCAAAACTTGCCTTTTCGTGATGTATACTGAAACAACCAGTTACTTGAGAGCTGACAGGGTATTTTTATATTTAATGCCTATTTTATTTATTTGAAAAAATTAATTAATTCTTTTTATAGAGAAATATTAATCTGGTAAATCTTTCGAGAACTCAAACATTTGCTCTTTAGAAATCTGCTGCGTATATTGCTTTATTATCGAAAGCAGCGTATAGAGTATCTAATAATATAGATATAACCTAAAAAAATATTTAGCAAATGAAGAATAACAAATTAGAAGTAAGTATAATTATTTCGGATTTTTTTTATTTGATTTGCTAATTAGTAAAATAATAACTATAATAGGATATGGTTCAGATAGAATTGATTAGAAATCTTATATAGTTTCTCCACATAAAACATGATGAATCATTACAAAAAATTGTGGAGTTCGTTTCTTATACTAGTTCGACCTATTTGACCTAAAATCGTGATAGATTCAGAGATTTTGAATAATTTATAAAATAAAAAATATAAGATTATTTACCATAAAAGGAAAAGAAAATTTCCAATAGCCTTAAAGCATAAGTCAACAAGCTAAATATGACAATATCTAGAAAGAATACCTCCTACAATGCAAATAATAGCTTTGTAAAGGAAAAAAATGGTTAGGGAGTGAATTCAAGTGGAGTTAATAAATACAATCTTGAAAAAGCTTTAAATATATAAAAATGGAAGATTTTAAAGATCTTATTAAATTTTTTCTCTTTGAAATGTTTTTAGTAAATAAGTATATTTTTAAGGTTATTTTTATTTAATAATTTTTATATTTATGATAATAGTTTTAAAATAATCACACTTTGAGTCTACTAATTTTAAAAATGGTGTTTCTTATAGCTTATGAAAGAACTTTAATTATTGAAAATTTGGAAAACTTACAAATTATAACAACCACAGAAGATTTGAAGATATTTCACGAAATTTAAAATTTAACTACTCAATTGGCTTTCGATTGTGAATAGTCAGAACTGTGGATGGAAAGTCCAGAAATTCTCAGTAAAGAGAGATATGTATTGAAGCCGGTAATATACCGTGTTATAGAAACAATAGATAAGTTGATAAAATTATGTTATTAAAATGGGCCTAAGGGATATTAAAATCCATAAAAGTAGCTGATTAAAAATATAATGAAGCACACTCAGTTAAGTCGGTAGATAATGATGCGGAATTTAAAAACGTAAGAAATAATTGTGAAATTGATTAAGGACTCAGTGATTATACTTTAGGGGATAAAAAGGCGTGATAAAGACAATGCGGTGTTAGTGGAGCTATTTGAAAAATGTTTTTCTCTTTTGTTGCATTTTAT
Source organism: Miamiensis avidus (assembly GCA_037039885.1). Lineage (NCBI taxonomy): Eukaryota > Ciliophora > Oligohymenophorea > Philasterida > Glauconematidae > Miamiensis > Miamiensis avidus. The sequence goes on from JAWVGU010000169.1 coordinate 6,740, forward strand.
TTGCAAAGATAATGTTTTGAATAAACGGTTACTGTAGCCTTATTTGCATTTTTTCTTGGACACTTTAGATTTCATTGAGGTCGGACAGACTGATTTATTAATAGAAATATTTTCGAATAACAAGGTTTTGCTTGAAACTTTCGTTTAAGAAGATTTAATCATGAAGTTTATTACCCAAATCACCTAAAATGAACGCTTTCATCCCCGGTATATCTGTTTCCTAGACAGCATTTTGGAGTATTGTGATGAAACAATCAAGAAAAATTGGCACAAGCTAATTAACTTGATTATTGAAAAGAATTTGGTTCGCCAATTGCTTCACGTTTCGCCAGTTTATTATTAAAGCCACCAACAAAGGCTACAACAGTAAAATAATAATAATAAACAATAATAATAGCAGTAATAAATGAACTAATAGTTACTGGGTTCCTCTATAATTTAGTAAGGCAGAGGGAGTATTGCTTAAGATGAAATAAATGACAACAGTTTCGGAATAAATTAATAACATTAAAGCAGTTTGCTGTAGTAAATTTCTGACATTTTCTAATTAAATTTCGATAATCGAACTGATTTTAACGAACATCTGCCTTATGTCTATCACTTCCATGCTTTGCATTTGCTGAACAAAATTTTGAAGTACCCTTCAAAAAAGCAGAGAATTATACGTATGATGGTGAAGTAAGTGCTATCCATTTCGAGCATATTCAAGTTTTTAGAAAAAGATGACATATTCACACCAGGCTAAAAGAAATCCGACAAACACGAACTGTGTCTTATTCTTTTCATCAAACAAGAACTCCTCAAATTGCTACATAATGTGTGGTTTAATCGTGAAGGCCTTGCGAGACTGCATAAAGAGTTGCGTTCCATGGATTCAGTATTTTCTTTTTTCTAAAAGGAAAATGCGCGAATGAAATACAATGAAGAAATAACGAAAGTGTAGGACAATCCTCCACTAGAAGTTGACAAAATCATGAATGAAATAATCGATAACGGAGAAATCGGAAGGGAAAAAAAACTTTTGGAGCAAATTTACGACCAGGCCGCCGTCAACCTAACTGAACGTCAAAAACTCTTTTAAAATCTCACACAGCACATTGACTATCGTCAAATTAGACAGCAATATATGCATTATGTTATTGCCTACATATATCCGATTTTTAATTTCCTTGAAAAGGCGCCGAATACTTCAATACAGGAGCAAAATCCCTAAAATTTTGCTATTATGATGGAGTTTCTTACAAGCTTTTAGGTAAAAAATATATTGTATATTTCAGTTAAATAGTGTTTTTTCAACAGGACTAACTGAGAGATTTAGACGATTCGTTTTTTGAAATGGCTCCAATGGATGTGCTGGGAAGTCTCGTGCAGCTTCTTTCCCATGACAATCAGGTCAACAGTGAATATGAGTTACAGATATTTCACACGTTTTACACCAAGCACAAAATGCGATACTTTTAAAATTTAGGTTCGCAGTCAATGTAGGGCGGAGGAAATGTCGGGGCCTCTTCAGCCTATCTCACCTCGGCGGCGCAATAATCTTCTTCCACTTCTTCGTCGGGCATGGACAAGAAGAGGAATCGAAAATTCATTTTCAACTACCCGCTTTAGGAACTGCTCCTAAACCAAAATCTGGAGAAGCAGTAAAGAAACTGGCGAGGGATTGTTATAAATTTGATCACAAGTGACTTCATTTATGAAAATCACGTTGTCGAAGAAAGGAACTTCATGGTCGATTTGCTGGTGCAGTTGCAGTAGAAAGACCGAGAAGAACTGAAAAAACTCGTTTTGAAGTTGGTGACCTTCGTCCAAGACCAAATTGAACACGCGCAAAGGGACGGCCCCGAAGTCACTTAGAGACAGCAGAAGTCCGATATTCTCACTCACGACCAGGTCGGCGTGTATATAATATCCCTCCTCTAGAACTTTGTAGATACCTATGATGACTAAAGACCGTATACCCCTACTCCCACCACAATTTCTTCCTAGTAGGAAGGCGTCGATAATTCTCAAGTATAGTAATAATAATAATCATCATCATCTTTGAAGTACAGGAACCATCCTTCACGCAAATTTATGCCCAGACCAGGCAGTAGTCAGGAACTCTACCAAGACCGCGCCAGAAAGGCTTCCGTTTTCTCTGACGAAGGCAACTCGTCTCTATTTATGAATGATTCTGATTATACGAATGCGTACCACAGCGGAATCAACAATAACAGCGGCAACCATTTGAATAGCAACTACAGTGCAGATGGTGAAGGAAATACGATGACAATGGGAGCTCAAAATAGCACTACTGGCGGAACTTCTTTTTCGGGAATTTCAAAAAGTCTGACGCAGAAAGAATTTATTTAAAACCAGATGGGATAGCTGGGAATAGTTTCAATTTTAATTTCGAATATTTGCAATTTAGAAATCAGCGAAAACCTGTTCTTCGCACATATCGACCTATTTAACGCCCTTCTGGACAATGGAAACGAAAATATCTAGGAAATTTTTTATGAATTTTTCATGACAATGGCCATCAGTGAAAACGTTTTTTACAAAATTAAAACCATAATAAGTGCCGAAATCTCGGACACAAAGAAGTAGGCTGACACTTTTAACGAAAATAATGGACAACAGTATCAAAAACATGATCGAAAAACCAGCTGCAAAAAAAAGGAGGCCAAAAATCACTCGAATTTTGCGATTTCTGCAACTTCTCACTGAGGGGCACTACGACAAACTGCAAAAACTATCTTCGATTCTAGAAAAAACTCCAGAAATAACTACAATATATTGGAAACTACTCATAAAAATTGGCAGAAAAATTATTTTTCAATTTAAACGAACTCAACTACTACAAACTCATCCAGTGTCTCGACACCATAACCGAGTTCACTCAGGGTCCGTGCGTGCCCAATTAAAAGTATCTCTCCGAAAGCAAATTCCTCTCAATTTCGAATTCTGTCCTCAACTCCATGCCGATCGTGCAAGAGTACTTAATGGAGGAAAAGACAGGAGCCAGTAAGCTGACCCAAAAAATAAAAGACTCCTTTGTTTCGAATGACCGACAAGCTCTCCAACACGAATCCAAACAAAGGAGAATCCCTGTAAAAGAAACCATCGGAAAGGCCTTCTTAAAATCTTAAAACACATCAACGTAAATGTCCAATACTCAAGAATTTATCAGCAACCAAACTGGAGCCACACACATCAATATATACCAATCAAGTCACGGCGGCAAAGAGAATGGCTCTCATATTACCAGCGAAATAGAAAATTGTAATTCATATGATTAAATCGTTTTCCATATTTTTTATTGGTTATACCAACAACTTGTTTTAAATTTTAACCTTTAGACATGGGGGAAATCAATCACGAATTCGCAATGAAAATGAATAAAATACTAAAGCAACATGAAAGCATTTTGGAGCCCTGGATGTTGCGAAGAATCTTGTACAAAACTCTAATTACCCTTGAGTCCATACTGGAGGGACAAACCGATAACTAAGTCCTTAAAACAAATTAAGGAAAATATTTCTCTCTCTTCTCTGGCCTAAAATATGATCTATGTTTACGAATAATACCAAAAAATGTTTAAAAATAAGTACAATTCTCGAGTTTTCCAAAACTTCAGATTACTCTACAAACGACCGAAATATACCTCGGAACTGATCATAGAAAATGGATTTAAAATCTTCGCTCTTATTTAGCAGTACAGCCTTACAGATCCCATAAATCCCGGCAATACAATTGAAGCCTACCACCATCATATATTCCATAAAAAATCTTAAAAATGACATCTACAATATAGACATGAAGAAGTTTTAATAAGCCTACAACTTCTTCTACTACCACTCCGGTATTTTATAATATCAACATAGTATTTAAATGTAAAAAATTTATAATATTTATTACTTTTTATTTCAGGATATGTTGAAATCAGTAGAGACAACCAACTTTATAAACTATTTTTCCCCATTCCCCCTTACTGCATTTCTTCTAACAATGAATACCGAAAATAATTTGAAACCAATGTCGACCGTTCTAGCACAAAGGCAAAAACTAATTGGATTTTAGGAAAGTGCCTAGGAACTGATCAATATTATGAAATTCGAACAATCGTTGCGAGAATTTAAAATAGTGCAGGGGTGTCTTGGAATTTTCTTTTCCATATTAGCCAAAAATATCCCTTTATGGAGATCACTCTGCTTTATAATTGTAACAAAAATATTAATTTTTCTATAACATCTTATATTAATTTATTTATTTGGCCAAGTGTGTGATGCAAAATATCGTGCTTATTATTATAACGAAAACAAATCACGAATTTTCTATGAAATTGATAGTGACTATCGACTATGGCGATAGTGCTAAAAACTGGATAGCATTTTTAGTCGTATTGCAGGCTCTACAGATATTTTTTTCCTTCATTGTTCTTCTTATTTTAACGGCAACGAGAATTAATAAGACGAATATAGACATAAAATCCTGGAAATTTCCTAGATCTAGATTTTAAAGAAACTACTATAGAATAAGAGAGTTGGTTTCTGACGTATACTTCGTAGTTAGATTTATATACTTTGCATTTTCCATTATGGGGCTTTTCAATTTCGTATTTATTGCAATATTGCTGCTCGATATTTTCTTCCAATCCTCAATGCTTCAGACAATCCTTAAATCGTAAGCTAAATTAAATTAAAATGTAAATGAATAACTTATTTAACAATTTTTTTAAAGTATTTGGAGGCCTCGTTGGCAAATCATTCTTACCCTTGTGTTGTTGGTGATTCTGCAGTACTTGTTTTCCCTAACAGTATATTACGCATTTTTCAAACAATTCACAGACGAAAAGGGAAACTCAGCCTGTGATAGTCTCATTACTTGTTTTTCTATAATGTTTGATGCCACATTCAAAAATGATGGAGGATTCACGGGTCTCTTTGCCTTTTCCCCCTCTGACTATATCTCCAAGAATTTTTAAATAAACATAAAAGCGATTTTTGACTTCCTCTACAACTTCATAGTGCTCATTCTGATAATTGAAATTTTGTCCGGAATCATTATCGATACTTTCGCAGAATTAAGACAAGAAATCGAGGAACGGCGAAGAGACATAGCCAATTACTGCTTTATTTGTGGACTGAGTTAGAGGGACATGGACAGAACAGGCAAAAAATAGGATTTCAGTTATCATATAGGCAAAAAGCATTAAATGTGGCACTACCTCTTCTATATAGCCTACATTCATGATAAACCAGAAACAGAACTCACAGGAATTGAAAGCTACGTTTATAACTGCCATGAAAAACTTGACATTCACTGGTTTCCCCTAAGTGATGAATCGTAAAATATAGTAAGTTCAATTATAATAAGCTATGATATTTTTTTTAAAAATTAAAGCAGCAATAGCAATGGAAGTAGCAATGGAAAGAACTAAGATGACAGTAGCGGAAATGATAATAATAAGGATAAAGAAAATATCGATTAAATTCAAACTGCTATTTAACTTCTTCAATAGAGGGTATACATAAATAACATATTCATTCCACATATGAAATTAATAAATTATAATTTTTTAAATAAAAAAAGTTTGAAACCATGGAAAAGAAAATTGATTCGTTGTCTAAAGATACCTAAATAAAATAGTCATAAATCCTCCTTCAAAAACTGGAAGATTTTCTTGACCTACAATCAAACAGCAACAAAAATAATCATTAAAATTAGATACAGTTTTTTTCCCAATATAATTAGTAGTAGCAGCATAGAGGCTCAGGATTTAGAAGAGCCTCATAAATGAATTTGAATTTTAATAATAATAAGTGATTATGATATTCTGTATTAATTTAATTGTTATCTTCTTCTTCTTCTTTTTTCTTAATATAGAATTACTTAAATTAACAAATAACAATATAATAATAATAATTTATTATGTTTATATTCAAAATAGATTTACATTGTTTATGAAATTATTTAAATATATAATTTATAATTTATTTTACATTTTTTCCGAAAAATTAAGTATATATGTACTAATAATAAAGGTTATAAACTAATATTATTGTAGACTTCCTCCTATATATAATAAAGCACCTAATAATCCTTATTTCTGTTTCTGACTAACTATCTAACTAGATGAAATAGTATATTAGCTAAAATTATAAAAGTATTAAATTCTTGCGAAAATAAGCTAATATTAAGGAATAATAATATAGAATAAAAAAAAAGGCTCTCTTTACTTATTTAATCAATTCTTAACCTAAAAAAGAAAAAACTAATAAAATAAACAAACTACACTATAAAAAATATATATTTATAAAATTCTTTAAACTTAAGTAGCTAATAAAAATCAAATAATAATATACATCTAAATAAATAAGGCGATGGGAAAGTAGAAACACGATAAATTTATCAATCCGAACAAAGCTATTCATTTAAAACTGGTTTCAAGAGACATGCAAGATGAAACCAATAATAATAAACCTCTCTTTTAAGTTGTCGCATATCCTATGGACGATAGATTAACTGCTGAAGAAAGACAAAGAAGGGACAGATTAATATCCAAATTTGACGACACAGCTCTTGTAAAATATATTTTTGAAGATATAATGTATTATTAATGAAAAAATATAAATAATATTAGATGGAAGAATAGGCAAGAGAATAATATGAACAAGAAAGATAAAAACAAGACGAAAATTTCGAATACAGATAAGCTAAAAATGATGCCTATGAACTTGTTAAGGGAAAACAAAATTTATGGATTCACAGTCTTTAATAATTGAAAGACAAAGATAAAATAAAAGAAGCTCTAATGGAAGGAGGTGAATTTGAAGATGTACAAATTGAAGAAAAAGAAGAATATGAAGAAGATTATGATGAAAATGAAGATTACGGAGACGAAGAAGAAGAAAAACACGACGACGAGGAAGATGATGACGATGAAGAAGAAAAAAATTAAAATAAGAAAAAATATATCACTCTCCAAGAATACTTGAATTCTAAAAGGACTGAAGTAGAAGGATAAGAAATATCTGATGAAACTAAAAAGAGAATTATTGAAGAATATGAAAAACAAGCAGAAGAAATGTTTTAATATGACAAAATTGATTATGATAAAATCAAAATAAGTAAAAATGTAAGAATGAAAAATTTGATGCTCTTGGATTTCCTGTTGATAAGTATAACTATTACTAACATATTTTTGACAATAAACCGAAGGAAGGAAATGTAATTTTAATTAAATTTTTATAAAAATTATATTATAATATATTTTTCATAAGTTGGTTGCAGTTATCAATCAAACTGAAAAAATTGAGGGGAAAGAAGATGTTGATTATGAATTCGAAGAAATGACAGAAGAACAAAAAGAATTATAAGATGCTTACGAAGGAGAAGGATATGAAGAATTAGAAGATGACTTCATAGCTATGATGCAAAAGGATTAAGAAGACAAACTGGTAGAGCAATAAGAACAAGAAAAAACTGTTTAAAATAAAGACAATAAGAAAAAAATAAACAATAAAAAAAAAAGTTGACTTCACTATATAGCAATAACCTGGTGAAAATGTAATTTTCATCGATGACAAGAAGGAAGAAGAGTAACTCATGAAAGGAGAAAAAGCCATTGAAGAAATTATAGATGAAGAAGAATTTGATGAAGAGGAGTTTAAAAACGCAATGGATATGTACGAAGATTGTGATTAATAGCAAGAATAGTATGAGAAAATAGACCAAAAGGAATTCGGAAACATTTTAGATGAACACATATAAGATATAGAACAAAGATAAAAGAGTTTAAAACAAGAGTAAATGGAGGATAGAATCAATTTATTAAAAAGAATAGAACTTCTTTAACAAAGACAATAGGAAAGAGAAAAGTAATCCTAAGATAAAGACGACCCTTTCGGAGTTTTAAAAAAACACGAAAAAACTTCTAAAGTTGTTCCTGGACAGTATGCCTACAATTATCTTTAAAGACTAAGAGAAGAAAGAGAAGTAAGACCTGATCTAAGAGACGAAATTTGGCAGGCAAAAAAAGATAAATTTGGAGACGAATTGCTTGGAAAATAACACGTTAATCCCCTCTCTTTGGAAGAAGACACTGCGCTTAATAATTATATTATGAGGTAAAATAATTTTTTTTTAAATAAAATAAAAATTAAATTTAATGATTATTATTGTGAAATTAAAAAGAACTGAAGAAGAAGAAGAGAAAATGGACAAATTATTGGATGAAAAATTCGATAAATTAATACAACCAAGAGCTTTAGACGAAACCATTGCCACCAAATCATTCAGCAAAAGTACTGTTCACGAACATTTGAATGTCATTCAAGAACAAGGAAATAAGAAAAAAAGTAAAGCTTCCAAAATGAAAGATGATGAAGAAAATCCTGAAATCAGCAAAATTGATGAAAATAACAGCGATGAAGAAAATGAAGACGAAAATATGGATACCCTAAATGATGTGTCTAGTATTTACCAAAAAAGAGATAAAAATGAAACAGAAGAAGAAAGAAAAATGAGAAAAAAACTTATAAAAGAATTTAATAAACAAAGAAAAGAGTAAAAGAGGGCCTTCAAATAGGGATTCGAAAACCTGACTAACTCTAAACAACTTAAACTAAACAAATAAAATGGAGCTTCTCAAAATTTGAGAGGAGTTAAAGTAGCTAAAATGTGAATATGATTTTAAAAAATATAAATTAATTTTGACAATAAATAATATTTAAATTTTAAAATAATTTATAATATTGTAATTCATTTATTTTTAACTTTTTTTATACTAATAATAAAATTTATATAGAATATATTGTCTTATAAAATTTTTTTATTTTTATAGTTATTTTAGATTAAAAAAAAATGACTTTAAATAATTAAATATAATACTCCCCCATTTTGAGTAGTGCTATATTATTCTTACCAGCAATGGTAGAAAACAAATTATTTCAAATCTATTATATAATTTAATGTAATTACTTTTTTCAGCAATTTATGTTTAATCAATCAAGTTATTTATAAACAATATATACAACCTTAAATAAATAAGTATGATAGCAAATAAACTTTTATATAAATTGATTAGTCCTTAGACTTATAGTATCTCGCCATTAATTTAAAAAACTAAATGCACTATGTCCTTATAAAAATTTAATAATTTTTGCACTATGTTTAACAATTAGTTTTCTTCTTTAAAGGATATAGAAGCTTTAAAGTAGCAAATAAGTGATGAATAAATAAAGAAAGATCTAGAAAAACTTGAAAATAAGTTGAAAAGTGCCAAGGAAAAAAGAGATGAGTATAAATTTCAAACCGCTGAGGGAATTGTGGGATTAGTATAAAAAGAAATTGAAAAATATGAATAATAGCTAGAAACTAAATTAGTTGATTTGAGAAATCCATATTTTGATAATTTTCTTTAAGAAACTGTAGTTAAAGCAAGAGAAAAAAATTAAATTCACATAGATGAAAAAAACTTTGAATAAACTATATCATACTTCGATATTTAATTAGCAGTAACTATCATTTATTGTAATAAATAAATTAACAATTAAATATTTATAATAGTTTTTAATTACCTTTTTTAAGAATAATCTTTATTGGACAAAAGATGAATCAGTTGATAATTTATTATTTTCAATGTTATTCTTTCATTTTTCTCATGAACCCTACAGAGTAAATATATATTTTTATTTATCATTCTTATATTATTCAAATCTAATAGCTTACCAGAAATCAGAAAGTACAAAAAACAAAAGGAAGAAATAAAAAGTAAGTTATAGATACGGCATTAAGCTATAAAAATTATGTGATGTTTCTAACTAAAAGTTCTACTTCGAGCCTATTAGATAAGGCTATCATGCAAAATTTAGTATTAATGAAATAATACTGTGAATATAAAAGGAAAATTAGAGTTTATGGAATAGCATTTGATTTGTTTAATTTAGTTTTCACTTGCCATGATAGCAATGAAAATTAAAGTTTTATCTCACAACCATATTAAATATACGATTGGGATTCCAGGGAAATCAAAGTTGATAATATAAGAAAAGTTATAGAAATTATCTAAGCGGTCTCTTAGAAATGAGCATTAATTAGTTAAAAAAATAAATAAATCTCCTGCACATACACATGCCAATTTATTTACTACTTTTTAAAGAAAATTTACTAAATAAATTAGTTAATACCATAGACATCTTTATTTATTTATTATATTTTTTAATATTTTAATAATTTATAGTACAAATTGTCTATTATAGAATGTATTTAATAAAAGATTATAATTATAATATAGTTATTTTTCTATATTTCTGTAATTGTCTATCATTCCTTTCTATTTTGTAATCAAAAATTTTAATTAAATCAATAATTCATTAATTTTTATATCATTAAATTCATAACCAATTTTGAAAAATATTAATATAATTTTATGTTATATAATTATAAATTTAATTTTATAAATCGATAGTTTTTAAAGAATAATAATTTTGATTTTTTGTTAATATATCGATCTTGTCAAAATATACATTTAAATATTAAGAATTATTGATAATTTACTTAATTATCAAAAAAAAAAAAATTATTATTTTGATAAAAAAATATATTGACTTAAAAATTTCACAATTATATCTCATAAAATTATTTTAAATTAATTAAATATCAAAAAGCTATATATTATTATATAATTTTTAAATCGGGGATATATTCTTTTTTGAACGAACGATTTTCCTCGTATTGATTTCTAATGCTTTTAAATATGAATACTTATTAGAATTAGTTCTTTTTGTAATAATAATATGTTTATGATATTAAAATCAAACATTATGAGAGGTTGATACACTTTTAGTAATATAGATATTATTATTTATTTTTTTATATATTTTTTTAATTAAATCTAAACTATTAACTGAAATTTAAATCATTAAATTCTATTTTATATATTAATTTAACTTAAATATTAGAAAAATAAAAAAAAATGTATCTAAAATATTTGAATATATGTTTTAGCATAAAAAAATAATTCTATTTAGATTTAATATAAATAAAATTAAGGTGAATAAAAATATTATTAACATAACTAACTAACCAAATACCGTATAATTCATAAAATAATCCCAAAAATATATTAAAAATAATGATAAAAGTTTAAATATTTTAAATAGATTACAAAACTAATAATTTTAAAACAAAAATATTCCAATAATTAATAATATTATATATTGAATTATATCTATTTAAAAAACTAGGATAATATATATGTATACACAACTATAATTATTTAAACTAAGTTTGCATAAATTAAAAATCAAAGATTAATACATATTTAATTACGCATTTATAATTATATATGATTAAATAAATAAGATTATGTTTTTAGTAACAAAAGCACACATATATTTATAAATTACAAAAAAAATTAAATACCTACCTAATTTAGAGTATTAATTTCCCAATTTTCTTTAAAAATATTTTGATAAAACAGGAAGATGATTGACTTACAAGAAGAATAATTAAAATATTATAATTAGTTACTATGTCTTAAAACTTAATAAATCTCTTATATTTCTATATTAATTTAGAAATATTGGAAATGAAAATTCCAATTTATTAAACAAAATTATAAAGTAAAAATAATTATTATTTTAAAAAATATGCATAGTTAATGGCCACCAATAATATTTGTTCATTTGGGGATGAAGTTATTATTTATATGTTAAATAAGGCGTTTAAAACTAATTAATTATCAGTATCCTTTAATTTATTATTGTAAATTGAATTAAATACTTTTTATCTAAAAAATAAAATTTTTTGAAATTATTTAATATATATTATTAATTTTTTCATTTGTCTTGTTGTGAAACTTTAATAAACTTCATATTTTTCAGTCCTCCTTCCCCTTTCATATTTATAGAAAGTAAAAATATTAATAATTAATAATTTAAACAAAAATAAAAGACCTATATAAATAAAAAGAAAAACTTTATCAAAAAAAAAAAACACCTTAAATAAAAAAAAACAATAATATTTCATAAAAAGGCTACCCAAAATATAATTTCAATTCTCAATGTTGAACCCTTATTCTCAACAGTATTTACCATCTTAACCTCTAAATTAATAATTTCAACAGCCTGCTATGATGGTTTCATAAAATATGAACAATGAAAAATAGTCCTAATTGACATTTCAAATATAAAAACTTTAAGAAATCTGCATGCGCTAGAAAATGAAAGACTAATAAATACTATAAAGATAGTACTTTTTAAACAATTTTATATAAATTCTTATTATTTACAAGTTAAATATCAATTATTTTATTATAGAATTGAGTAGTAACACCAACAGAACCTTATACGATAACAAAACTATTGGACGTACTCTTAGTAATAACAATAATAACCCTCTTTATTTATGCAAAATCCCCAAACTTCCCTATTTTCCAATAATAATACCTGTTAATATAATTCCCATAATAATCAGAATTCTTATATGGAACCTGTAAAGGAATGGGCTTAGACTCATAATGAATTCCCTTCCACGATGTCAACTTGTGCTTATTCTTAAACTGGAAACTCTAACATTATATCTAATTAGTCTTAATAATAATATTATCCTTCATATTAAATTTTTTCCCAATAATAATAATCTCACTCAGATAATTAGAAATTTTAATAACACTCCCTCCTATAATAACAACAATATCAACAATAATATCAATAATAACACCAATAATAAACCTAAATGCTAAATAATTCTAATAGTTTTACTTTATAGCAATAATAATAATCTATGACTCCATTTGTTCAGTAGCATTAATAAAATCAGCAAATTTAAGATGATATTCTTGATTAAATGTAATTCCACCTATAAGATTTAAATACTAATAATTTTTAAGATAAAAATGAAAATACCTCTAATAATTAATTAGAATAAAATACAAATGAAAAATAATTATAAGAACAAGAAGAAGAATAAGAAAAAGAAATTATTAAATTAGAAAAAAAACAAAAAAAAAAACTAAGACAAACCCAATTAATTCAACACCTCCCATGTTCCAATAAATATGATTAACAACTTAACCACCTATTTGATAGGGATATATAAAGAAAAAATTCCATGTTCATGTGATTCTAAATAGTAGCAAATAAATCTGCAACTTGAAGTACAAAAAAAAAGTTAAACCTCTGACTAAAGTAAAAAATGTGAGAGATGTGTTGAATTTGACAGAATTATCAGTCTAAAAAAAAATAAAATCAAAAACATTTAATCAATATAATAAATCTGGAATTCAAAGAGAGTTAGAATTCTGTCAGAAAATTACTTCGTTAACTTTGCCCACACTCACATATCATTTAAAAATTACAGAAGTTAAAACAACAGATAAGCTTTAATTAAATGCCTTCCCTCATTTTTTTATGGAGTAAGAAAACCCAAATAATTTTGGAAATTAATTTGATCAAATAAAAGGTTAGTGATATCAAAAATATTTGATAAAAAAATATTTTTTCTATATATATATAAATGAAGTTGATATAATTGTAATAAAATCTATTAATAAATTTAAAAATATTATGATTCTTCCTCTAATTAAAAATGATATATATAATAAGTATCAAATATAATTTATAATAAAAATATATATATTTATATACATATACACTTTAATATCACAAAATATTTCATTTTAAAAGATTTAAAATATTATTATCTATTAAAATAAAAATAAAATAAATAAATAGTTAATACCAAAAAAAAAAGAATCTTTATTGTAGAATTAATATAAAAAATATCACTAATAAATATATTTTCATATTTCTTCATTTTTGAATTAGTATTATACAGCTTTATTATTTAATAGATGAGTATTATTTTTTATTGAGTTATTATTAGACAAATTTCTATAATTTTAAATCATTTACCTTAATTAATTTTATATATACTGCCTTTAATTGTTAAATTAAATACATAAAAAAATATTATTTGTTTGAAATTCTTATTATTTTTTTAAAAGCATAAACTATAAAAAAAATCGTGTTTCAATATTTTCTTTATGAATAATGTTAACTTTTAATTTTTTTTGTGTAAAATTTATTTTTTTTATGAAATTAAGAATAAATAATTATTAATAATATTTACCCTAGTTTAAGCTTTAAGATAAATTTGAATTATTTTTTATGTATTTTTATAAATATTTTCCTTTTAGTATAATAGTATCGTATAAATAACAATGCTTGATAACCAATTACATTAATAATTTATTATTTACATTATTTAATGAGTGATTACTACTGATTTAGAATATATATGAATTATTGCTTTAGAAAATGAAATATACAAAACTCAAAGAATTTTTTACTATAACTTATTAATGGTTTTTTAATTATTACCAAATTCATTTTCTCATAATTTAAATTATGATTATTATATTAGAATTTTATTTAAATAAATATTCTATTTTTATTATAGATTGGAAGATACATCAAAAATTCATTACAAAAATTTATTAGATAAATTATAAAAAATATTATTAATTTCTATTAATATTTTATTTTAAAATATTATATTTTCATTAGTTTAGCTTAGTTTAAAATATTTCTAATCTAATTCTAAATTGGCTTAAATATGAATTCCAAATAATTTATCTAAAAAAGCTAATTAATTATTTCAGTAATTTATATTAAAAAAATTTTAATAAAGATATACTAATTTCTATTCTTATGAAAAATAAAAATAACAATTATATATTTATGCAATAATAATAAAACATATATTAATAGTATATATATATAAGGGTTCATATTATTTAAGCTTTTAAAAATAATTATAATTATAATAAGATAATAAGTATATATTTTTATCAAGTAAAAAAAACTTTGTAAATATATTTATATATATTTCCAAATATTAAAAAAATAATTATAAATAAATTTTTATTCAATTGTACATAGACTACATAGATTTTATTAATAGATGAGAATATTTGGGCTCTAGAGCATTTTAAACAAGCCATTAATGATTTAAAAGCTAATCTATACATATTCTTTCAGAATTTTTAACTAAAATCTACTTCATAAAATCTATAGCTCCATCAGAAATAAATGGAGGGAATTTTAAGTCGATCTAAAAAAATAAAAAATACAAAATTTTTAATCCTGATATTAGAATATATAATAATATTTCTTACTTTTAATATGCTATAAAATGTTTCTTAATATGTTTTGTTTTTGAAAGGCGGTGATCCAGTTATTAATTCATAAGTTAAAATTCCAATTGACCATATATCAACAGAATAATCATATAAGCTACCTTCTACAATTTCTGGACTTAAGTAATCTAATGTTCCACAAAAAAGTAGATCTCTCATTACCTTCTTCAATAATATTGCTGCATCCAAGGTCACCCAATTTTACTACCCCCTATAGTAAAAGAAAAAGATTGTATATTATATTATAATATAATATATTAATTAAATAATTATATCACATTTTAAAGGAATATATTTTCAGGCTTTAAGTCTCTATGGACTATACCATTTTAATGTAAATACTGCAATGCTACAATGATTTGGTATAAATAATTAGCTGCCTATTTCTCAGAAAATCTTTTTTAATGGCTATTTTTTCATTTCATTAAATAAATCTCCTCCACTAGCATATTCAGATATCTAAATTAATATAAATATAATTTCAAAAATAATAAAGGTATATTAAAGATTTTTTTCAATATTACCATATATATAGAAGAATCATCATTTTAAACTGAATGAAGCTATATTATATTTGGATGAGAAATAATACTATGAATTTTGATTTCATTAAATAGAAAATTTTCAGATTTATTTTTTTTAAATCCCTTTTTTATCAAGAATACTCACTGCTACTAAATAATTACTGGATTTTTTATCTACACAAGTATACTTTTTTTAAACTTCCCCTTTCCAATTTATTTTATTACATCAAATTACTCATAAAAAGAAAAATAGTTATATATTTTATCCTAATTCTCATTTTATTAGGTGTTTTTATTTGATATCTATTCTTATATATTTAAATCTTAATATAATTATTAGAACTAAGACTATTGAAATAGATGTGTGTTTGTATTGTTTTCACTCTATTATACTTTATCTTCAGCTTTTTAATTTTTTTATATATTTGTATCTTAGGTATTTGCATTTATTTCTTATTATTTATTATTATATAAATTAGATGGATTAAAGCTTTGTTCAAGCCCTTATATTTAAAGAAATTCTTTTTATTAATGTTAGCCTTGATGAGAATAGTTTTCCATTTAGTTTTATTATCCTATATTATTAAGATATTAGTCATTTTTCTATTACCTTTTATGCTAAAGCCCAAACATTTTAGTATTTTAAATATAAGATTCCATGGTTTATTAATTTTTGTTTTATTCTTATATATCAGTTTATAATTTCATGTTATTTTCCTTATGATAATTATAATAATCTTCACTTTAATTAAATTATTAGTAATATTTTTAATTTAAATGGGTATTTTATTATTAAAAACTATGCTAGTTTTAGGTAAGTTAATGGGATTATTATATTTATTATTGATTATTTTAAGGATAATTGACTTATTAGCAATCTTATTCAGTTAAGTTATTTACATAATTCTCAGCCTGGCAGTTATAAGTTTACATTATACTAGGAGATTAAGAAGTAATAGCTCTCTATCTGATAGATACAGAATAACTTCTTTATTGCTTGGGTAAATACCTATTATCGTTTTTATTTTGAATACTTATATTAATATTATTATTTTATTATAATTATGCAGAGAAAGAATCTTATGGCTATTTCATGATTATTTAGTTATTTTAAAATGGTTCAATAACTTTATGTTATTAAGAATTACTCCTGCTATTAGGATGGTATTAAATCTAATTATGTACTGGTTAGTTTTATTATTTAAATCTATTATCATCTCTATTTTTTTTTTCATTAATTATACCTATACTCATGTTTTATTCTTAAGCTCCATTTTAATGAAATTATATCCTTTAATCTTATAAAATGGATTAATTAGTGGAACTTTGCATATTTTATATCTAGCTAGCACAACCAGCAATATTTTTTTTAAACTAAATTTCTTTAAGTATTTGGAATAGAGTAATCATTACTATAACATCTCATTGATTAATTATTATTATGCGACTGAATACTTACTTATTAATGCTAATAATTTGATTATTGCATAAGCTACTGCTAAATAAAACTCTACTTTTGTTATTAAGCCAACATAATTCCCCCTTTTTATTATTAAGAATTAGATCTGAAGTTATTTTCATTGTTGTTTTATTTTTTATGTTCATTTTAATAATGATTGTTTCCAAATTCAGTTACAACAAAAGGTGAGGTTTTTGGTTTCTATGATGATTGAGTTTATTAATGAAAATATAAATTTTCCTAATTTTCCTGATTAAATCTAGGTTTTACTTCGCTTTAATGACTAAATAACTTTTTTTCAGTAGAATATTCTGTTTTATTTTGTTAATTTTTAATTTGATTAGATTTAAGTATATCAGTGTTTAAGCTAGGATGTCTTTTGTGTATATTATTTGATACTTAAGAAAATGAAGTATTTACTCTACCTGAATTTTGAGATTAATGGTTATTTAGCTACTTTTGAATAGTATATCTGTATGTTTATTGCATTTAATGTGATAGTATTTTTGGCTTTTAGATATAATTATTTATAGTATTATTATCTTTTAGATGATTTTACATTTTATTAAATTTGTATATTTATTGTTATTTTTATTTTATGGTGAAAAATTTCTTTATTTCTTTATTTATAAATAATTTAGAAGATAGTATATATTTGCTATTAATTATTAAATGTTAGGAATTTTTATTGATCAATAATATAATAAAACTAATTAATATTATTAATTTCTTGGTAAGAGAATTTAATGCATTAATTTTTAAATAAAACTCATCTTAGCATTAACTAATATAAATAAATTTTAATGCACTATTATAATATTTATTTTATTTTAAAATAATTCCAACTAATATCAAAAATAAAATTTTTATTAAGTGTATGTAATAATATAGAAATGTATTATTAATTTATTGAAATAGTTAAATATATAAATATTAAAATTTGTAGAACTCAAATTACTCAGTCTTACAAGGTGTTATATCTAATTGAAGTAGTTTTATTATTATAAATAGATAAAATACTATTATTTTTTAGGTCTTTAAATTATCGAATTTTTTTATTAGAGTCTTTTTTAGAAAATACTCTTTTCATTACACTTTAATTAGAATCTTATTATTGCATTTATTCATTTTTCTGATTATAATTGTAATCTGAATTAGGAAAAAAATATAAAGGCTACTTACAGCTTGACAAGGGAGTGCATTATTCATAGTTGTTAGATATATTTTTAGATCTAAAATTTATTGCTGAGGTATAATTAGATTTGAAAGAATTAGATTGAGAGGATAGTATCTGATCCGTAGCCTATCTTTTATGCAAAATATATTTATTATTTTTATTCAATTAATCCTCTTTGTAATCTCCCATACTTATATTTTTTTTTCTTTGTTTAGTTTAGATAATATTTTGAAAATCATTTTCAATTATATTATCTTCTTCTTATATTTTATACCGGTTTTCATGATCTATTTTGATTGGGTCGCTATTCATTCTGATTCTAATTGGATCAGGGGATTCTTTTCCTTTAATACAAGACTAATTCGATATGCTTTAAAATTCATCGGAATTAACCTTTTATGCTTATATTAATTATATTTTTATGATGAAGATTGCTAAGAATTACTGCAAGTGCTATTCTATCGGATTATTTTTCTATTCGATTATTAGTAAACATTTTAGATTTTCTAAGAACTTTACTATTATTAATTATCAGTCAAAATTGAAGAATTAGTAAAAAGGAGGGGCAATTAATAAGATATTGATGAATTTGTTTTAATCCGGAAATAATGATTTTTAGTTTAAATTTTTTCTTTGTCTACAGCTTGAACAGAATTATTTAAGCTTTGCTTTCCAATTGTATTTTTTTATAATTATTAAAATTCTTAAAAATCTTAATCGTTTACTTCATACTTTACCTACTATTAGGTTTAATTATGAATATATTTTTCATCAGATTTAACTGTTTCTGAGTTGATATTATGAATATTTTATGATTATTTTTTGGTTCTATATTTTTTAGAAAACATCTAGAAACTTTTTTCATAAGCTATCTATTTCTTACTTTTAACCATTCTTTCCTATTACTACTGCTGTATATTTAAATTCATATTATTAGTTTTACAATCTTGGTGAGATATATTAATAGGATCACACTAATATAATATTTACTAATCTGTAAGATTATTACTATCAAGTTCATTATTTTAAGTTTAGTTATTATCATAATCATTATCAACTCCCATGATTAAAGACTATTACTTTGAAATTTCGTATGATCTTCTACGGTCAAATTGTTGAAGATCATAAAACCCAGAATAAGATTTTCTTACCACATATTTGTTGTTCTAAAAATTACATTAGGACAGTTTAGGTTTTTTTTAGAGGTTTTTTCTTATATTTTTTTTTTCTCTACTTCATTTTCTATAATATCAATTAAATTTAGCTAGGCATTTCCTCCATCTGAAGCATTACTATAGCGCTTCTATTGTTATCTGATATATATTATATAAATAATAATCAAAAATATTATAATTTATATTTAAACATTTGCTAATAAATATTTAGTTTATTATGAGATTTTTACCTCACACAACTATCTTTAATCTAATAGCTTTATTAATTATTTTAATTTAAAGGAAACTATAAATAATCTTTGCTTTGTTTAGTTGCTTATTTTTATTCCTATAACTCAAACTATTCTAATTATTTAAAAGTATTATCTTTTGCAGGAGATAATAGGAGAATTGGAGAGCAACCTTATTATTCTTTTGGTTCTATTTTAATTTCTTATTGCTTTTCATTCAATTATTAACTATTATTATTATATAATATAACTACATTTTTTTAAGTGCTATCTTATCCATTTATTTCATTTAAATTTAAAGTTTTATTATTACTTTTATCCCCAATTTTAAGCTCTATACTTAGATTATGATTATATTTTTCAGATTTTGAATAGTTTTTTTCCTACTAAAACACATTAATTTAATCTTTCTATTTGATATCAGAAGAATAAGTTGAATTAGGAGTAGTATTTTCCTTTGTGCTTAAATCTAATATACCTTGTTATTAGGAATTCTCTTCTTATTTTATTTATTATATAGACTATCTTTTAGTTTACAGAACTCCTTTAAAAAATTTACTTGTGTAATACTTTTATTATTTTCCTAATTAAATAAAGTTTTTATAAGAAAGATTATTTATATAGAAAATTTATTAATTATATTATTTTTTTAAATACCTTTTATTACTAAATGAAGATTATGGCACTTAAGTTCAAAATTTGTTAGCTTTCCACATTTTGAACAATCGCAGCTCTTTCTTCTAATTCCATTATTTTTAAAATAATAATGTTAAGCTTACTGTGATCCCTTTATACTTTAATTCATATCCTAATTGGTAAAAAATTCTTAAAAATTTTCATAATTTTAGTTCACTTAGCTAAATATGTCGAATTCATTTTTTATATTAGTATGTTATTTGGAATTCTGGGAAACATAGTATTCTTCTTTTAAATTTTCATTTGCACTTAAAGTGAAAAAAATAATTGATATACTTTTAATAAAAATAAATATATATAAAAAAATCTACTTATCTCTATTACTAGATATCATGAACTATTAATTAATATCAACAGATAGTTATCTCTATCTGACTTAAAATTCACTCATATCATCTTTATCTTCATTTTAAATAATATTTTCTTAAAATTATCTTAATTACTCTTATTGATAATTTTTTACAGCTGTAAATGTCTAAATTTTCAGTTTTAATTATTATCTAGATTATGACATTTATTTTTATTTTTCTTGATTTTTTATAAAATTAAAATACTATAACTATGCCATTTTTACTACTTGAGTTATATGCTACAATAAAGTAAAATTTAAATATAATTTAAATCATTTTATCAATAATAGAATTAATTACTTTTTCGCCTCCTCTTTTTAGAAAATTAAGACTTTAATATTACTATTAGTTATCTTACTACTTAGGTTAAAACCCTTTTAAATCCATACATATTGATTATTTGCTTCTTTTAATAGGTTATTTATTCATTTTAACACACAAACACCTTATAAAATATAATTATTTTTTTATTTTATTCTTCTTTTTGCTATAAATTTTATTTATTAAAGAATTTCTCATGTGATTTTAATATATTAAAAATAAATATATATTTAATTTATAATAATATGTGACAACTAAAATAGTTATGTACTGTGCAGTATTTCACATAAATTTCAGTCTAAGTTTATTTTTCTTGAAAATATGTTTCTATTCTATATTTAAATGAGAGAAAAAAATATAAATTTAGTGTATACTATTTTATTTTAAAATATAGGCAATAAATAGATAGGATATATAAAAAATATGACTATATAACATGTATTTTATAATATGTAAATAATAACAATTTCATTGATTCTTCTTATTTTAAAAATATTAATTATATGATTCTGAGTTTATTTTTTCAGGATTCTTTTATATTTAATTATTTATGGGTAAAGGAGTCAACAGCTTTTGCAAATTTAGAGATAGTTTATTCGTTGATTATTATGAATTTTTGGTTTAAACAGAGCTGTTATTAAAATTATGATATTTCTATCTTTAAGTATGAGAATAAGATTTCAAATAAAAACTATCATTATTAAAAAACGATTAACTTTTATTAATTGTTAATTTAGGAGTTAGCTGTACAAAATTTTTATTATGATGTTATATACTTTAATTTTTAGGAGATTAGAGATTTTAATTAAGCTTTTTTTAAGGTGGTAAATTTTTATTTTTTAATCAATTGTAAGAATATGGCTAGTATGCTCCATTGTAGAATTTTATTATTTTTATCTTTATTAATAAGGCGTATAATACTAATTCTCATTGTTGTTAATTTAAGGAATATCATGTTTATCACTTCTTTATGTGGATAATTAGGTTGATAAATTTTATTCTTCTCCTTCTTGTAAAGTCACTCCATTTTTTAAATCATTTGCTTCATCTGTTTTATGAGGGCTTTTCCTCTACCCTTCAGAATTATAAAGTGAATAATTTGACTTTTGACTTGTTGTTTTATTAAGACGAAAAAAGTTACTGTTAATATCCGTATTTTTGCTATTACTTACTTTCGGTGTTAGCTATGTTATATGAGTCCTATATAAATTAATTTTTTAATTTTTTGATGAAGGAGTAGTATATTCACTATGATGATTATGCTGATTATTTATGTTATAGCCATTATTAGGTAAATAGTACACATTTTTCATTTTTTATTCTATTTCAGCTCCACTTAACATTGAAATTCTAGAACTTTCATCTTTGTACATTTTCTTCTTCTTTTTATGTGCCATCAATTTGAAATATTTATTTTTAGGGTGGTAATCAAAGACCTATTAATCTTATTAGGTTAGTATCCGTTTAAGATCGCTTTTTTTGGAATTTATCAGTTAGTACTACTACACAAGTTCCCAGGCATCTTCACTTTGGTTAGCCACTTTTTAAATTATTCTATTTGGAAGTATATGTTTGTGTTTTATTAAAGGATCAATGGTGATATTTTCATTTATTCCATCACTTATCATCATCTCAATTTCCTTATAAAAATCATCTTCGTAGTTTATTTTATTATGTTATTTTTTGTTTTACTCATCCGATTTTTATCCATCTTCGAAATGCTATTCTATTGAATTTCTTTATTTGTTGGTAGATTATTTATTTATTTCGGTATCTATTTTCCCATTAGTTTTATTTTTCTCATTCTCAAATAGGACCATATTGGAAATATTTCCAAAATTGCCTCCTGAAGAACTATTCATTTTCTAAATTGATCTACCTGATCTTGGAGAATTTTGTAATGAATTATTACCAGAAATATTAAAACTATTTCTTCTTGAACCCTAACGACTACTTGAAGGGCTTTATTCAGCCCTAGCCTTAATAAAATTTGTGACTTTAATAGAAGAATTCATATTTTGCTTATTTAAAATGGGGTTTTTTTTTAAATTAAAAAACATGCTTTTTTTTTTATTCAACTTATGAAATTATGGTTGGGGACTGTGAAAAATATTTCCCTGCGTATGTTAATTTTTATTATCAACTTCCTAACACTCTGTTTATACTCTTTCTCTTATTTCCTTTAAACAATTTTAATTATTGATAGAAAAATTATAATCGTAAAAGTCAATTTAATATTTTGTTAGTTACATCACTTTCATTTTTTGAGCCTGAACTATTTAGTTGTTAACTATTGGGAGAACTATTTAAAATAATACTTGCTTTTTTTACTTTTTATGTACAATATTCTTCCAAATTAATTTAAGAGGGCCTTGATATGTATGAATCTTTTCTACTGCTTTTTAAATTAAGAGTTTTCTTTTTAGGTTTTTTTTCCTCTTTTTTTTACATAAAATTATATAAAATATCAACAATATCCTACTTATTCCTTTAGCCAGCTTAAAAGGTTTATTTTCTTCTTTATGTGTACCAACTATTTCTATCATATGAATTATTACTATTTTTTAATGAATCAGTTTAAAATGAGTAATTTTGTTAGTTTTTAATATTCTATAATTGCTTTAAACTGTTTTATTGGATTTAGACCCTTTATACTATATTTTAGAAGATTTATTTTTTACTTTATGGACTATCTGGTATATTATGACTGCTATTTATTACACTCTTTATGTTTATATTAGAACTTTATTTGTCTATTGAATGCCTGCTCTCTATACTAAATGAACTTTATTAGGTTATGTTTTTTTCTTACTGTTGTTTTTATTATAAAGAAGAAGATTTTTGTGTGTGAAGCACAGATTATTTCTTAGAATTATTTATTATATTTATTGAAATTTCTCTCGATTTATCTCTTTATAATACTTAGTTTTATTACTATAATTTCATCAAAACCTTAGAATTTTATATATTATAAACTAATTTTTTGCAATTTCTATTTAATTAAGTACTGTAATAGTTTTTATTATATTTATATATTACCTTTGGCTTAACAAACATTTACATAAATTAATGGGTATGAGCGTACCTCCTATTTCCTCTAATAGAAACATCAAGTCCCTATATATTTTCTTCAAATTTACTCAATGCCCCGCATCGAGAACAACAGCATGATTTTCTTCTAAATCCATTTAGATCCAAATACATGTCAAAATTTGTATTTTATAGATTTTCTTTTCTTTACTTTTCTTACTCCTACTATTTTATAGTTTAATTAAATTTTAAATTTGTTTCTTTCTACTTTTTCTAGTTTAACCTCCCTATACTTGTTCATTTCCAGCATTTTCTGATATCATGGAAGTCGAAAGTTGCTGTTCTTACTACTCTTGTTGGGCTTTTAATGGAGAACTCTAAAATGATAAATAAAATTTTTAGAAATCTAAAATAAAAAAAAAAATTATAATCTTTAATTATTGATATTCTATAAACTTAATAAATGATATCCTAATCAAATAATAACAATAGTTTTAAAAAAATAGATATATCCTATTATTAAATTATGATTAGCATTTAAATTCTAATTTACAGTTCCATATTTAAGTAAATTGTTGTAATATTGAAATCCATTGTGCAAACTAATTTTTCTCTTCTAATTTTTAATTGTTTTTTAAGTAATTTCATTTCTTTCAATTGTCTAAGTCTAGTTACATAGTTCTATTTTTTTTTTACAGTCTTATTTGAGTGTTAATATACTCTAGAGAATTACGCCTGATCTGTTCCATCGGAGATATAAATTCCTAAATTCAAATATTTTATAAAATATAGTCCGATCAGAAACACTAATTTTAGTGTATAGTTTAGAATTGCAATGAAAAGAAAGTAATGCACATTTATTATAAATATTTTCTTACAGTTGGCGAATCCTCTTCAAAGGGATTTCGAAACTTTTTAGGCTTTTCAATATCTTCAGCAAAAGATATTGTTACTGTATATTTTTATTTTTTTTCTCTTTTCATTGTTTTATTTTTTTTACTTAATTGCATATTTCTTAAGAGAAAACTATAAGAAATGAGTATTAAAAGTTATAAATGAATTAATACTTTTTATATTATCCTTATTTAATTAGTAACTAATAGTTTATTAATGATGTTTATTTATTTGTAGTACTTATTTTAAGTGATTTATTTATTTATTACTTTAACTATTTACTAAATAAAATATAATATTACATTAGATTTTTTAATAATTTATCTAGTTTAATTATATATTTAAATTTTAATGAAAAGAGTAGGCTAATTTTTATAATTATATATATAATATATATATATTTACTAATTTTATAAACCAATAAATAATAATGAACTTTACTAAATCTAAATTAACAATTAGTATATATAATATTTAGCTTGATTTTTATAAAAACGTATAAAAAGATTGATTTAATTCACAAATTAGCATCCCAGTTAGGACTTTTTTTACTTTTAGCAGGTTCCCCTTGGTGGTTTTTAAGTATGTCTTTTTATTGAAGCAAAAATGGATGTTCTTTTTCCCTCTTTACTAGATCTTATACACTAATTTATTTTTCAGGAGGAGGAACCCAAGGAGCTTTTAGAGTTTATTATAAAAGTTATTCCCATGAAAAATCTTAAAACCAAACATGTCTTTTGATTTTGGAATAAGAACCTCCAAGTCTAAGTTCTGGAGCCTTACTTAGTAACTATTCCATAAGGGATTTAGCATTTTAATCTTTTACATAATTGGGAAAGCTAAGTTTATTTTATTTGATAATTAGTTCATAAATTTCATAAGGATCTTCAGCCTCTGTTCAAAACAAAATAAAATTAAAAAAAGTTTATTTTTATTTTTCAAGTTTAAAATTATTTTACCTTCACCAAAAGGAACAAAACCACACATAAATTCATAGAGACAAATTCCCGTAGACCACAAATCAACATAATAACTATAACCTTTTCCAGTCAAAACTTCTGGAGCCATGTAATGAGGAGTACCAATAATGGTAGAAGTTCTACTGTCTCCTAAAATAAAAATAATAATATTTTTAATTTGTTTACATGCAATAATAATAAATATATATTATTAACCTTTGAATTTATGAGCCGTACCCAAATCTACTACTTTCGGATACCCCATTTTATTTACCATAATATTTTCTGGCTTGATATCTCTATAGATAATATGGTTTTTATGCATATATTCTAAAGCTAAAATTATAGAAGCTATGTAAAATTGACAATCAAAAGTACTTAAAAGTCCAATTTCCCTGATAACATCGAATAGCTCCATACCCTTATTTTTGAATATAATATTGTAATTAATAATTTCTGCATTATATGTAATTATTGTACTTCAATAAACTCAAGCAAAAAATAAACATAATAAGGATCATTCAAAGATTTATAAAATCTCATTATAAATGGGAAATTCATTTATTCTAAAATGGTCTTTTCTTCTAGGACATATTTCTCTAAATGAGATTCTACAACTTGTGCTTTGTTTATACATTTTAATGCCCATACATTAGAACTGTTTATTCCCTTAACCAAATAAACATTACCAAATTATCCTGATCCTAAATGTTTTAAGACCTATTGATATTTATAATAATAAATAATTATTTAGATCAAAAAATGAAAATGATAATTATTTTACTTTTAAATCTTCTATTCGGAGTTTATCTAAAATTCCTTGCAAATTTTATTCTTTTTATTAGATTATTTTTCTTTACTCTGCATTTTTGCCTATAATTTCTTTTAAAGAGCATCCTAACTCCTTATTTATACTTTAAATAGTGAGAATTCCGATTACACAATCTTTAGTACCAACCAAATCATCTTTCAATTTTTCATTCACATTTTCATAGGCTTCTTTTTCTCCTATAATTCCAAATTTTTCACCCACTTTGCTTTAATCTTTAGACTAGAAAATTAATAAAACATAATAAATCACATAATAAAGTAAATAAATATACTACATTTAAGACTTCTCCCTACAAAACTAACACTATTTATTCATTTAAAGGTGTATTTTTAGGAAGCACTATTTACATTTGTTTTAATTAAGCAACTTTCACATGATCTAATAAGTGTTCTAACTACATTTATTCTAATTATTTTCCAAAAAAGGCTTTTTCTAAAGTCCATTTTGCCAAATTTCTGAAAATAATTTCTTCTACCTTATTTCCCAAAATTTTTGTTAGTATATCTCTTCCTAATGCTAGACAAATAGTTTCTTCTTTAGCCTAAAATATAAAAAATGCATTATTATTATTTAGTTATTATAATAAATTTTAATTACTCGAATTGTCATTGTTCTGATTTATTCTCCACTCAATAAAGCACTCTCTCCAAACCCAGCACCCTACCCGAGAGTTTTTACTTCACTTTAATCCTAAAATGATTGTTTATTTAGTAATTTATTGATATATCTATAAATTTACCTTAACAACTGAGACAAGTCCCGTTTTTATTATGTAAAAAGAACTTGCAGGATCATCTTCATTGATAATATCTTAATTTTTATTAAATTTTTGCTCTATCAATACGGAAGCAATATTGTCCTTTTACTACCTGGTTAAGTTTTAAAAATATTGAATGTTTTCAATGAATTGTAAATTTTCTTTATATTCTTTTTCCGACATTTCTTTGACAACATATTTGAATTTAATTCTATCAATTCCCCATAAACTGCAATTTTCGATTGCTTTACAACTTGCAGTTCTAAATTTTGTTTTATATAAATACTATATTTTATTTAAAATAAATAAAATATATTATTCACCTTTTTGAGTTGTATAGCAAAGCTAATTCTCCAAATCCATCTCCACTTCCTAATACTCTTTTAGGATCATTGTTTACTAAGATTTATACTTTACCTAAAATTAAAAACACAATTATATGAAATCATTCAAAATTAATAATAGTATTTATACTTTTTATAATTGAAAATCTAATTATATAAAATTTTCCATAATTGTTTATAACCGCTGTAAATAGGTGTAAAAACCATAATGAATATTTGACAGATTTACTCATTATTTACAAATTGTTAAAAACAATATTTTTATTAATTTATATAAATAAAAATACGATAATTGTTTACCTTGTTCGAGTATAAAAAAAGTAGAAGCATCTTAGCCTTACTAAATAATATATTCATTTTTTTTTAGCGAACAATAAAAAAACGCTGATGCTAATTTTTTTCTATCTGACTCTTTAAGTCTGTAAAACACAAAATGTTGTTTTAAACACTTTGCGATAAATTCCATATCCATTGATGTTTTCTTCTTTTCAACTTTTTCAAAGTTTTCATTTTTGTATTCATCTTACAGAGGGGTGTGAAATACATGACCTACAGGATTTCTTTCTTTGGTTCTGGAATGGAAGCCATCTTCATCTAAATTTTTTTGAGAACTTTTTTTAATAGTTTGAACCTTCATATCTAAGGCAGAACCCTTCAATAATCCATAATTTTTAATACTACCACTATTGGTGACTTTTTTGCTATGTAAATATTCTTGATTCATAATTAAATTTAATACACTGTTATTATTTATTTTTTTTTTTTTATTAAATTTCCGAAACTAATAGTATAATAGAGTGTATTAATTATGATAATACTTTGTTTCTTATAATTTTTTTTTATTATTTATTCTCACATATATATATTAAATAATTATATAATAGACATTTGGGATGTAAATAATTATATTTGTATTAATATATTGTTTCTTTTTTTGAGCGAAAGGCAGATATATTTATAATTTTTTTCAATTTACAATCAATATTTAAAGAGTTATTCTATAATTTTATAGAAATATGTTTTAAATTTAACCAAAAATTAATGAGTTAACTAAATTTCAACAAATTTGTATGCATTAAAATTAAAAAAAGTAATATAAATTATTAAATTATAAATAATAAATTTATATATATAAAAGACTTTTTAAATAAAAAAACTATAGATTTAATATGCAATATACGCTTTTTTATAATATGATATTATAATATTTACATTATAAATTCAGTATATATCTTCTTCAACTATTAAATTTTATTCCCTTAAATTATTTAACTGGTCACCGTCTAATCTAATATATTATCCCTCTATAAATAAAAAATAATTTGAATTTTATTTAAAAAACATTTATTTGCGTATTTTCGATTACCTTCATCTAATAAATAGTTTCCATCTTCATCAAGTAAAAATCCATCTTCATCTAATTAATATACCACTTCATCATAATCCTCTTCTGCTTAATTTTGTTCCTACAACATTTATGATTGTTATATTTATTATTACTATATACGATGGAGTGGATTATTGAGCATTTAACCTTATCCAAATCTTTTGGCTTTGTGTTCTAAAAAAATAATTAAATATTTTGATATGACATTTTGGTTAGTTGAAAGTTAAAAAACTACCTAAAAGTTTTTATTTTTCTTTTCCAGTTTTAAGATTAACTGGAGGTAACTATTTAATGGAAAAATAATTTAATATGATCTCTGAAAATATAATTTAGTTTCGATAATTAGTTTACTTATTCATTAGTTATACTTTATCTTAATACATTTATAGGTTATTAGTTTGCAGGTTACATAGCTATATTGATTATTTACAAATTTTAATATTTTAAATATTTAATTTTAATATATAATTTAAATTAATATTACGGTTTTTAAATAGTAAGCTCGGATTTTTAGTAAAATGACTTTATTAAGATAATTAAGACTAATATAATTATGATTCTGAACTTTCTACATTAAAAGCCTCATCATTATTAAATCGATTTTAACTAAATTATTATTATTAAAGTTTAGAGGATTGGGGCCTTTGGTTAGGATAGTGGAATTATTACTACTATTAATCTAAAATAGTATTTTATTAATTTTAGTTTTAAGGACTAGGTGTAAGCTTATTAACAGTATTATTGTTAATGTATATATTGCTATCATTTTTAATGGAATCTTAAGAATTTTATCTTCTTTAGTTTTTAGATTTGTGAAGTAGATTTTTGATTCCTCCTCCTGAAACAGGAATTTCTTCTTAATACTACTATTTAAGACTATCGTTTGATTATTTTCTAATATGTCTTGAAGAATCTTACTCAGCATTTTAATTTACCTTATTGTTAGGAGATTTAGATCTATTGTTAATATCTGCAGTAGAAGATTTTTTTGAATTATATGCTGTATTCCTTTCGGCAGAAAACTCAAACCCTTCTTCATATACATCATCATATACCCTCTTGCTATTATTTTATTGTAGTTGCTTTAATCTATTAAGAAATTTTTAAATACATTTAACATGAATTAATATTTATTATAGAACTCTATTACGATTCCATATGCTAACTTTGTTACATTATCAATTTTTCATTTTATAATTTGGATTCATTCAGTTATTATTAATGCTGTGATAATTATTATTTTGTGCTATCATTTTCCAACTTTAAATTTTAAATAGTATTCTATTAATTTTTCATTAAATTTTCAACTTCTTAATCTCTTTTATTACTTCTATTTTCTTAATCCAATATAAGTTATTTATCTTATTTTCTTTTTAAAAAAATTTTAATCTAAATTTTAAATATTTTAAACTAATTTACAAATTACCTTAACTATTCTAAACTTAGTATTTTTTCTTCCATTATTTATGATTTTTACAATTGCATTTCTATAAATTCTTTTTAAAAATTATTTTGCTTTTACTAGAGCTGTTCTATTTCTTTTAAATAACTTTATTACATGTCTTTTAAGTTATGAATTTGACTATCGTTATCTATCAATTTCTATTTCATTTCCTTATTTTCATTTTCTAACCGATCTTATTGTTCTTTTAAAACTTATTCATTTTGCTGAGTATGCTTTACATATTCAAAAGATAAAATTTCATCATTTTTTTCTAAACTATATTATTAATTTCTAGGACTATTATAACTCTTTGGAGATTTACTTCTTTATTATTTTTGACTAAATGGGTTAGAACATTTATTATCTTGTCGGTTGGGAATGCATTTTTTTAAAAGTATCGGGTCTTAATCAAATATTTTATCATTTTACTAGGCTTACAATTCAGGAGGATAAAACTTGTCAGCATTTAATTCCTAAATTTGGTATTAAAAAATGTAATTATTTGATAATATTTTATATTTTATCGTCATTTGTTATTACTTTTAAATTGTTTACCACATTTTAAACCAATGAGTTTTTATTATTATTGTTTTGTTATATTAGCTCATTATCAGATTAATTTTGTATTTATGATTCAGAATGTTCAGAAAATAAGGTTTTTTAAGGAATTTATTATGTATCTTTTCTATTTTCTCCCTTTTATATATATTTTATTATTATTATAATATCTTTATTAGAATAAAAACTAATAGATTAATAATATATATAATTTACAAAATGATTTATTTATTCCATATCATTTAGAAAGGAATTTTCTTTAATTATTTATTTCGCTTATTATTCAACCCAATTGTTTATTTGAGTGTCCCTCTAATTTGAACCGGTAGCATTAAACTACTGTGATTCATTTTAATGGATATTTGAAGTCGAAAACCCAGTCATTTAGTGTTATTGCAGAATTTATTAAGTATTTTATCCAGATAATTAAGGAGAAACTATTTTTCTTCCTTAAAATTCTAAATTTATTAAACATATATCTTCAAGTCTTTCTATTCTTTTCTCAGTATTTTTCAGGCTCTCTTATTGAACTTTCAATAAATTGAAGTTGACGGATGATGTAGAAGCTAATTTTTATAAATTTTTTTCCATTATTGAAACTTAATTGCTGGAAATTGAGGTTATTTCACTCGAATTATGAAAATTTCCTGTTCTTTATTTAGGTAATTGATTTATTATTTCTTTAGAGAAATTATTATTTTAAGTAGTAATAGCAGTAGAATCTAATTTTAAATAATCATTCATATTCCCAAATTTATCTTCAATCTGAATTTTGAAATCTAGACATAAAAAAGAAATTTTTTTTTATTTAGGAGAGTTTTGATTGTTTACCTCTTAGATTTTATTACAAAAGTGATTCATCAGCTTTCGTTTTTAATTGTTCAACAATTTTATTTAAGGTTTGTTCATATTATTCAACCTAGCCACAAATTGTGTCTTGGTTTACACTTAGTTTTTCATATAGTTTTTATTTCTAAGAAAATATTTCTAAAAACTGGTTTTCCATTTAACTAAACTTATATTGAATATCTCTTAAACTATCTCTAAAATGAGTTTCCACACCCTGTATCGTTTTAAATACCATATTTTCACTGTCTTGCTATTTGTTTAATGAGCTGTTTCTCAAACTAACAAATAAAATGTATTATTTTTTTATATTTTTATGTAAAACATCCCTACCTATCTATACTTCTAGAAACCTCATCTTATATAGTTTTATTATAAAGTTTTTAGTCATTTGCTATTCTATCTACTTAAGTCTCCAAATTTGTTACCTTTACATCTAATATCTATTGACTACATCCTTCCTTAATTTGATGGCTTTGCTTTTTTAATGGTTAATGTTACATATCTTCTTTAAAATTTATTATTTCTTATTGAATAAAGGATTTAACGTGCGAATACTGATCTTCATTTTAATTTATCTAACATAATAAATTAAATTTAAATATAATATAAATTTGAGTAATTTAATACAAATACTAATACCTTGAATTATAAACTTTTTATATATTCATTTTATTCTTCAATTTGTGCTTTTAGACCTAATATTTATCTTTAAAATTATAATTGAATTACCAAATATAGTTCTTTATATAATAACAATGAAATAGAAAAAAAAAATATTAATAGCAAAAATATATTACTAGCTCTATTATAGACTTTTTTAATCAATTTCACGCACCAAATATGTTTTTAATTCCTTAATTTATAATTCTAAATTTGCCATAATTGGAAGTTAAAATCTGATTTCCAACAATTTTCTATTTATAAATTTTACTGTTTTATTGCAAAGTGTTAATATATTATTATAATTAATCAATATTATATGTAAATAAACTGTCATTTGCTTATATTTTATATGGCTGTATTCTATTAAAGAATGTAATATAATAATAAAAGAAAGAAAATTATGATGTAAATTTTACAATAACAATATTATAATTATAATGTATATAATTAACAACTAAATTTATAAACTATATTTTATAAAATTTATATATAAATATATTGATGATTTTTTCATATGAAATTCAATAGTCTAGTTTCTGTTTATTAGTTTTTGCATTACCATTATCAATGTTAATGAGAATTAGCTTCTCTTTAAGTTCTGAATCTAGAAATTATTTAAAAAATTAATTTTATTTGCATTTAATGCTATAATTTATATGTATAATTATATCAGACAGCCAAGGGTAAGAATCATTATATTCATAAACTCTAATCCAATTAAATTCATCATAGTGCGAATTATACTATGTTTGCCATAGTGTATATATTATATATTTTAATTTAAAGTGATATTTACTTTAGAATAAGTCCAAAAATAGTTCTTATATGTTTCAGAGAGAGTTCGTTTTTATTAGTGGAGCTTTACTATTTCCTTCTCGTTTCGTCATGAAACATTGTTCTTTCAATGAACTCATGAATCAACAAAATCTATAAAATTAAATAAATTTAAATTTAGCTTAAATATAAGTAATCTAATAATTGATCATTATTTTTAGATGTGGAAATATTTAATTAATCAGCGATCTTGGTGGTTGTTAATCGTCATACATAAATGTCAAGAGTAGCAAATATGAATACATCATTTTGACCACATTTTATATGTTTTATTTATATAGTATAACTAAAACAAAAGTAAGTAATTACCTTAATAGGATTATAGGGTTTTATTTTAGGAGGGGGAGTAGGTTAAATTTTGCATTTAAAAGATTTTTTTAATAATTTAGGTGTAGAGGAGTTTAGCGAAAGTTTCTTCTTTTAGTTTTTGAGTTTTTTATTTATAATATGTTATTATAATAATTTTTTCTTTTTTTGATTATTAATAATTTATTTTTTTTATACCTTAAAAGCTGTATTACTTTGTATCTTTAAACTAATATTGTAATGTATAGATTACAATATTTAATTAATGATAAATAAAAGTATTATATTCTTAACTACTATTAATAAAAAAATAAAAATAATTAATAAAAAAATATTTTACTTTTATAACACCGATAATTAAATAACTAATAAATCAATTAATAAAAACTCAAATATTATAAAAACAAACACAAATATTTAAATAAGCATACTTTCAAATGAGTTCTCTTGGTTCTCCCTACAGATCTTAAAATACTTACATCAGAGAAGACAGTATATTTTACTTTTTATATTATTTTTCTAATATAAAATCTATAAAATTGGAAATAACATGAATAATTCCAATTAAAGATGTATTTTTTCATTTTTTTATAAACGGATTTTATTATAATCAATTGGAATTAACGAATGTTTTATTGAGATAGATATAAATATATAAATGAATTCCCTAATTTAAAATATAATTTAAATCAAATTATATAATCATATTCTAATAAAAATTAAATATGATTTTAATTTCTAAAAGTTGATTCTCCTAGCAGATAAAGAATGAAACTTATTGGAGAAAAATGGGGTAATATCTAAACCAACATTGAAAAAGAAAAAGTAAGCAGAAAGGAAGTTTTAGAAGAAAGACTCAGAAATTTAGAAAACAGAATCAACAGAGAAAGACCTGAAGATGAAGCTAAATTCAGAGTAAAATATAGTTAACATTGTTATATGTCACTCATGTTTAAAATACTGAATTTTTATATAATAATGTATTTTTGACGTTAAATATAAATTATTCGTTATAGATTTTGAAAGAACAAGTTCTCAAATTATAAGAAGCCCTTGAAAATGAAAAAGTCAATGTTGAAGTAAAATCATAATTATTAAAAAAATAATTATACATAAATATCAATATTTATTTTCTATATTATAAAGTAAATAGATGAAAAAAAATCTAAAGATATTAAATAACTCGAAGACCAACTTAATAACTTTTTAGAAGAAGAAAAATAAGTAAAAATAATTCTATTAATATAAAAAAGATTCAATTTTCAGCTTTATTAAACAATTTTATTTAATATTTAAATTAGAGCAAAAAATAATGTGAGTAGAACTTGGTTAAATAAACTGAAGACAAATTCTACAGTTTATCTATTAATATCAACAGAAATAATAAAGATTATGAAGAACACACTGATAGCAGAATGAAAGAAGTTGCCGCCACAGTTTCTTCTCTTAGGGAAAATATTGATTTTGAAAAAAGAAAAGGTATAATAACAATTTATTTAAAAATGAGTGCAGATTTTTAATATTTGTTTATAATTAGAGAAGAAAGCACTGTCGCTTTGACTGAAGAAATTGAATCTGAATTAAACAAATTCAACGAAGTTTTGTTAATAGAAAAGAAAGTAATTATTATTGATATATTTTAAATTTTAATATAGAAAGTAAAACATATCAACTGATTGTTTTTTTAGGTAAGAGAAGAAACTTAAAGCAAAATTTTCAGAATGATTGAAGAAATCCACACCAAATTATCTTCTGAATTGACCTTTGAAAAGAAAGAAAGAGAATCCACAAATGAATCTTTAATAAAATTATTAGAAGATACTTGCGGAAGAATTGATCACGGATATTCTATTTGAAGGATATTAATTTGATATAAATATATTCAATCAGTCCAATTTTTTACAAGAAAATAATTTTATTTTTGTATATTTATAATTTAATATTAATCCTTAATTTGAAATAAGTTTATTATTTATATAAAAATAAAATAAAATTTTCAAATGATAGGATTTCTTACTAACATTATTTTATATAGTAAAATCATAAATAATAAAAACAAAAAAAAGTTATTTTGGGATTTAATTTTCATTATTTTGGTTTATCAGAAATATTATTTAAAATATAAAATAAATTATTATTGCAATCTTTATAAATTATTAAGATAGATAGATAGATATTAAGTTAATTAATAAATAAAGAATATTTAAATTATATGTTCAATCAGTCTCAGCTGGACTGGCTAATTCGATAATAGAAAATATAAATGCACATAATCCCCCTACAGTTCCAAATCCTAAAATAAATTTGTTTATATAATCTTGTTTTTTCGACATTTCATCTCCATACACTTTATTATACATAAAAATGGGGAAAAAGAACTAAAGTGCTGTTCCTGCAATCGAACCTATCATATTTAAAAACACCGCAAATCTAGGAATAAGGAACGCACTCATACAGATAATCATTGTAATGATTAATCTTACTCCAAATTATTTGACTCTCCATCCCTTTTCTCCCTTATTAATAAATTTAGCCAAAGTTCTATTGCTTTCCATAATTTGCAACGAAGGTAGTAATTGCAATGGATAGGATAATATTAAGGCAATAGCGTAGGAAATTTGGAACATTTAAATGTAAGCTCTAAAATAATTTTTCAAGAAAAAATTAGCATCTCTATTTCATTTATAAAAATAAATTATTACTTGTGTTTGGGTAATGAAAATAATATAATTTCATTCATTGTATGTCCCATTGCTATAACTCCAGCACATGCAAATAAAATATACAAAGTACATATCACAATATTGACATTTCTAAAAATTTTTGGAAATTTAGATACGTCTTCTAAAGAGTTTCTTATACTGAAAACTAGCCCGACAGCTAAGAACAAATAAAAATTTCATTAATTTATTTTATAAGTTTTTTAGACCAAATTCTATATACCTTCAAATGCATAAATAGAAACTCCTAAAATCATGGGAATACGAGAGAAATCTGCTAAATCCTTTAAGTTTTCTTTGGTTTCTTTACCATTTGCCATTCGATGGAAATCGTAAATGAATATAAGAATTAGAGTTCCAATAACGAAAGAATTTCCAATGATAGAAGCTTTGCTGAAAACTGAAATATCATTAATAAGTTGCATGGGAATGATTATAATAAGAGCTAATAACAGATATATAAAATCATCTGTAGTGTTTCCGACGGTGTCAAAAACCACTTCAAAAAATTTAATGAAGAAAATCACATAACTTACACAACACCCCATCTAAAACATAATTAGCATCAGTTTTACAGTCATCACTCCTTTGGCTCCTAATAATTATTCTGCTAGTTAGGGATATCCCATTCCTATTATTATTATTTAATTTTTTTTTTAACAATACCAATAATTTATGACGTCATAATTATAATTAAAAATT
This sequence comes from Miamiensis avidus, assembly GCA_037039885.1. Lineage (NCBI taxonomy): Eukaryota > Ciliophora > Oligohymenophorea > Philasterida > Glauconematidae > Miamiensis > Miamiensis avidus. Next base: position 44,141 of record JAWVGU010000169.1, read on the forward strand.
ATCAATTACCTGGCTTTCCATTTTTATCTGCTATTTTAAATAATAAATTCATTGTGTAATAAATTGCAACGGAAACAAATAAGAACACAATTGTTGCCAGTAAATAACCTACTTCATCAAAAGCATAGGGAAGAGCCAAAATTCCACTACCTATTTCAAAAATATTTAATAATTTATGTTTCCAATTGAATATTTGTAATATAAATAATAATTAAAAAATTTTAAATACGAAATTTACCTATATATCCTTTGAATAAATTAATACTGGCTTCTCTTGGAGAAGAGAATTTTTGTTTTTTGACTTTTTTATCTTCATCCCCTCCAGTATTTGTTGAATTACTAACATGAGAAGAGTTTATTTTTTCCCCCATATCTGATTCACTTTCAGCGTCATTTTTATCGATATTTATGTCTCCCAACTAAATAGCTAAGTTTTTGTTCATGATGTTAGTAATATATCTTAATGATTTAGATTGCAATTTTATAGTAAATTTCTTATAAAATAATTTTTATTTAATATTTTTCTGATTTTTTTTAACTTTTTGTTAAGGTTTATAAAAAATAAATTAATTAATTTTTATTATCTAAAGATGAGTATTTTGTAGTGTAAATAAAACTCAACATTTGCTTGCTTAAAAATATAGATAATAAAGCTGCTGATGCTTCATTCCTTTAATTAGGTTATAAAGAAAGGTTGGCGTTGTTTCGAGTTTATACAATAATCATCTATGAGACAATAAATAAAACAAAATAAAATAATTTTTTATTAACTTAATTAATGAAATGCTATATAGAAAGATACTATTATGAATAGCTTTATTAATAATTATTTCTATTGAAGTAAATATGATATGATAAAACCTATTACAGAGATATTCAAACTTACTTAATTATATAATATTAAATAAATTAATAAATTAAGAGATTTATTTTAATTTATTTGACTATATTTTATTAAAAATGAATTTAATTTTAATTTCATTTAAGACATTTCAATTAATTATTTAAATATTTTTCTTTTAATTCTTTAAAAATAAAAGAATCTCACTCACTCGCCCGCCCTCTCAATCAGATCTAGAATTGGATTTAGAGTTTTTTCTACTTCTGGTCAAACTCTTACTTTTACTTGACCTTTTACTTTGACTAGAATGGTTTCTATTTTTTTCATATGATTTGGATCTGGAGTTTGATTTAGAATAGGATTTGGATTCAGATGAATAGGATTTTTTTTGATTTTTTATCTTTTCTTTTTCTTTGTCTATAGAAGTAAGAAAAATGATATAAATTAAAAAATTAATTGAAATATTCTACAAAAATGAAATAATTACCTATCTCTAGATCTGGACACGGATTTATCACTTGATTTTGAAGAAACAGAATCTGAGCTTCTTCTTCTTCTTTTGGAAGATTTATGTTTAGAACTTTTGCTTTTTCTGTGTCTGCCTCTGCTACTAGAGCTACTGGAATATCTTCTTCTATAAGGGAATAGGTTTAGGTATTTAAATATTGGAGGATTAAATTCATAATTGCAAATTACCTTCTGTTTCTCGATCTTGATCTGGTTCTTGATCTTCGATTTCTTCGGTATTCATAACTTCCTCTTCTTCTAATGATAATAGTAATAAAAAGGTGGTTAATTTTGGATTGTATATTTTATGTATGTTTGTTTGCTTTTATTTTTTATGGAGGAGGTTTTGGAGGTAGTAGTATTAGAAAAGAAAAACAAACAAACAAACATAATAACAAAAGGTTGTATGTAGTAGTTATAGATAATAGAAACATAGACCAATTTTAAGTAAAAAATTTTGGTGCATTTTTAGTAAAACTGATTGATAGTTATTATTGTTAATATTTTAAAGCTCCAATCACCTCTCAGTCTTTTCAATAATTATTCTCATCATTAAGGAGAGACATCATTGATAGAGGCTCGGATTGTCAGATAGATATCTGGGAATCAGAGGAGTGGGAGGGTGGGAGGAGTGGGGGGGAGGGGGGGAGGTTTGGAGGGAGGGAGGGAGAAGAGGAGGAGTAAATTGAAAAGAATAGTTTAAAAAAAACTACTATATTTACCCTCTTATAATTAATAACTCAAAACTACACCAATAACAACTAAAAACTACTAACATAACTATTATTTTCTACTATTTTTATGATTATTTGTATAGAATTTTTATATCACCTTGGTCTACTAGAATTCTTAGGATTTTCATGTGCTCTTCCTGAAGATTTAGTCCATCTAATCAAAGTTTGTTGTTATAGAATATTATATTATTATAATTCTGAATCACGATAAAACTATTTATTAATTACTCTATATTGATTTTCAATCCTAAATTATATAAAATTTTAATATTTTATAATGTAAATGACTTAATGTTTATTATTTTTACCTCCATAATCTTTTTCATGAAGTTCCTTTTTACCTTTATAAAAAAAAGAGATATAATTATATAGGCTATATATTCAAATTCGCAAAAATAAACATTATTACATATTTCAGCATCTCTTTCTTTATCAAATGTAATAAAGGCATATCTATGCTAATATAATATTAATGTTAAATACCATCAATCGAAAACAAGAAATATATTTACTCTCATATCAACTTTACAAGGACCGTAATCTTTAAAATCCTTTTCAAATTCGTCTTTATCAGCGAATTTTGAAATATTACCGACAAATAAACTCATAAACTTTTCTATTGTAATTCAAATATTCTTATTTTAAAATTTAAAATTACTTTTTTTTCAAAAATTTATATCAATTATTTAGTACCTATATTTTACAAGGATGAAAAATTTTAATTTGTTTTTTAAATATTTCTATATTTATTACTTATTTGTCTCCTTTATTTGTTATTTTTATTAAAAAAAAAAATATAGTAATAATTCCTAAATTTATTTGAATAAATGAGAACCCAAAAATAATAAATGACAATTGGGCAATTAATATTTCATACTATTTATATCTTCATTCTATTTAAATTTTATATCACAATTATTCTATAATTGACAAAAATTGTAAGTTCGGAATAATAAAAATACGTGTTATACATAAATACTATATATAATGATAAATTCTATGACAATTTAAATTAATATAATAAAAACTTTATTCAGTTTTATTTATAGGCTTTTTTTTATGAACTAGAATTGGTTTAGTTAGATTTTTATTTCGTTGTTGTCGTTGTTGTTGTTGCTGTTGTTTAGGCATCTTATTTTTTTTTGGCCTACATTAAAAAGTGCCTTTTCTTTTTTTATGCTTAGATATCTCTATCACTGATTTCTTACTATTTTTTTCTTTTCCATTTCATCATAGATGGTCGGAGTATTTCCTCTTAAGGTTTCAAAAAACAATTCCCTAAAGTGCATATGCTCTATATTCTACGCCATTAATTTTAATTATTTAACATTTTTGCCCCTTACTTTGTCACTTGTAGAAACAAAAATGGCTAACGTTTTCATCATTTCTTTGAAAAATCTATGAGGTAGTTTTCCACTATTAAGTAATTAATCACAGTTAGTAAGTAGTTTGCATAGTAAACCAAAATCCAAATTTTTCCTTAACTCTTTGTACTAACTTCTTATCAATGTAATAATGGGTTCTGTTATGTAACTAAGTTGGAAAAACACCTCAGCCAAATGAGCTGTATCTAAAATATTACAATTTTACTATCTCAGCAAGTACTCATTTTCGAATTTTTATAAAATAGTTGTCGTAAGAAGGTTGCTTTCGATGGATAAATCAGAGCTATTAATAGAATCTTCTCTGATTTCAACTGTGTTTGATGATTAGTATTAATGATGCAATTTTTGTTCCTGTGCCAACTTGTCGGTGCAGTGCAGTCCCACTAGTAAATGAACTAATTCCTAGACCTTGTAGGAAGAAGCATATTTCAAAAAATGTTGCAGTGCTTTTTCTGAAAAATCTGGAGAATAGTACCCATTTTTTTGGGCCAAAGTTAACAAAATTTCAGATATTTCTCTCCCGGTTAACTTATCAAAGTTTTGCATAGACACCTGTTCCAACACGTACAGAAATTCCTAACTTATTGTCTGACTCTTTGAATACCCAACCAATATTTAAGTTAAGTCTTTCCCGTTAATATGTTCTGAATGCTAAAAAAGAAATACAAATAAATTTATTTTATCAAAATGTAGCAAAACTTATTTATTTACGACGAGTTTTATAGCTAAGGTCGTTTCTAATTGCCTATAAAAATCTTGAAATGAAGACTCCATTTAACTATTTTAAATGTAAGAAAAACTAAAAACAATTGTAGCCAAATCTCTAATAGAATAAATAGACGGATTGTTGCTTATATGAAGAGCCAGTTTGGTCCATTCTTGACCTTCTTTGTGTTTCATTCGCATTAAATTGAACGAATATGCAGAAACTTGCAACGAATTTAATTATTACAAATTATTACTTATCAATTCTAAACTATCTTTGTATAAATGGGTTTGGAAAGTACTACTTTTTCCAGTTTTTCTGATGTACGATAATAAATTTGCCAGTGTTTTTACCTATTTTTTCTGATTCATTTCTTATAAACTTTTAACAATAAAAATTATAAAATAATTGTAATTTATTAATGTTATTTTAATAATAAATCATATACTATTAAGCAAGTTATATTGGAGTTGCCGTTTCTAAAGTTTTATAAACTTATTTTCCCTCATTTAAGGATGTCATTTGTAAAGATTTTGAATATTTTATTTCTTTTTTCAACTATATTTAATTCTGATTTCTCTCCTCTGTTGTTTAACTAAGTAACTTTTATTATTCTTACTAATATACTTACTTTACTCTAAATTATATATCATATAAGATAGTTTATAAATGTATTTTCGTTTTAATAAAATTAAATTATTACTTTAAATTTTAAGGTCTTTTTGCTAATATTTAACTATTTGGGTGTTCAAAATTTTAAAATACTTCTTTCATTTAACTCTACTGTTCTCGTAGAGAACTTTAATTTTCCTTTTTTATTTATTAATCAATTGGATCTTAAACTGTTGGATTAATAGTTGTTTCTTAATGCTATTCTATGCTATCTATTTTATTTTATGTCTAAGAAAATTTAAATTAGCTAATAAAAAGTCTAAAAGACCGATTGACTAACTATTTTTATAGTATCATGAAATGATTCAAATGTTTAATTTTTTATTGCCCTTTATAAAGTTTTTATAATATAATTTATTATTTCTTAAAAATATTATTATTTTCTTTCAAACTTATATATTTATAACAATAAAGCTTAAAATTTGTAATTTATAATTTTAATTCGTGGCAAATAATTGATTGATTAATGGGTTAGAGAAATTAAAAAAAAAAAAAATACTTCTTATATACAATTTTACTACGAAATAATTATTAAATATAAAATGATAAATAAATTTATAATAATTTTCAAAAAAGATTATTAATATATTAAATTTAAATTTAATTAATTTTAATAAAATTGGTTTCTTTTTAATTTAATAAAATTGACTTAATTTTTATTAAATTTCAATTCATCATAGATTTTCTTTGTTTAGCATTTTGCTTTTATTATTATAAAGAAGAATATTGTTCAAATGTGTAGGGTTGAGGAGTGATGTAGGTTCTATTTTGGTTGTTTTTTCTTTCCTCTTTACATTAATCGGAGAGGTTTGTCTAGTTTGCTGGTGAGAATATTATTTTTATTAATTAAGGGAATTGACACCACTGTTTGAAATAGAAATAGGAGAGTCTGATTTTTCACTTTACAAATTGATTTAAATTTGGAAATTAAGATCAGGAGACAAAAATTATTGCGAAGGTTTTTTCTTGTGAAGTCCCTTAGTTCCAGATTTGTGGGTGATATCTGGAGACTCAATTTCATTATTATTGATACTTTTTCGACTTTATTTGCTGGTGACACTCGATGGTGACTTACTGCGATAGCTGCTTCGATTAATACTAGTTTTTCTTTGATCTCCGTGCTTTTTATCAGGCTGGAACGTTTAGGCCTTGCCTTACCCTCTCAAAACATCTTCCTACTAATCTGCCAGATCCAAAAGTACAATTGAAGGCTTTGGCATATGTTTTTGCGATTCCGCCATCCCCAATTCCTGTCTTTATTTGAACGTTTTAACCGCAATTGTATTTCGCTACTTCTTCTTATACCCCAACGACTTAGCCATATCGAATTTGGATTATTTCGTGATTTCTGACTTTCTTGCTCGTTTTTTAAATTGTGCAGTCAGTTATGGGTTCTGTGCTAATGATTGCTGCTACTGCTACTACTACTACTAAACCAAAACCATCTGAGAGGCCTATAATAAAAGCTGCGAAGGCGGGGCGGATTGCTTGATAGGATCATATTTCATTGAAGATTTACGAGAAATCGTGTGCTCCGTCAAGACAGATCCTTTTCTTGACTTAGAAACCTAATTTTGCTTAATTGAGTTTTATCTAGACAAGGGCCTGGACCCCATTTGCTGCTGCTATTACTGCAGTTACTACTAGAGCTATTATTGCAACTCAGATTTCTTCCTATTAATTTCCTTTAGCCGAGCCATTTGTTCCAACTGCACCATGTGTTTTTCGTAGTTTATTAACATTTCTTCTTTGACTAATTGCCCCGTTTTTTCTACAAGCTTATCGTACAACTCTCCCTTGTATAGGAATAGTAAAATTGAATAGTATTTGGACATTTCTCCCAAACTTCGAATAATTTTGGTTTATTAATCGTTTCCGGCCTAATGCACAATGAGTTGGAAATTTTGGTCTTTAGTAAAGAATTTAACCTGATTTAATAAAAAATTTGTCTTTATGATAACATTTCTTTTTATTGTATTTTTATTGAAAGTAGTACCCTCAATATTAATTTTCTTTTGACATCTAAAATCATTTGTGAAAAATAAATTTCGTTTCCAGGAGCCAACACCTACTTTTTCCTTTGCGATCGAAGATTATTTTAGTTTTCGTCGTTGGCTGCAATTTCGTCTAGTGTTTGGTTCAGTATGGCCATGATTTTCACAGTTTTTTGTTTGTCCATCATTTCTTTGAAATTGGTGTATTTGAGTTTGTAAACCATAAAGTGACAAATATTCTTTATGTCGTTATAACTGAGCCTCGAGTTCATATAGTTCGTTTGATATTTATAAAATCCTTCTGCAATGAACGTATTGATCATTTCCCTGACTCCTATTGTGTGGTGCTGTATTTCTGCCTTATTCAAGGACAGTATTTCCAGCGAAAACGTAAAATAAGAAGTATTCGCATACTTAATAAATTCTATCGGAATGAAATAAAAATTCATCAAATTTTTCTTGAAAGATTTAATACTCATATTTATTTTGCTGTTTTCTTGCGACATCCCTTTAAAATTTGTATCAATAAATAAATAAATATATTAATTAATTAATAAATTATAATATCATCAATAATAATTGTATACCTATTAGGTGTGTTCCCAAGTGAATGCACTAAATGAAATCGATTGATATGTCTACAAACATATCATTTTATTTATCAACTGAAACATACTAACTAAACAGTCTTTCTTTTATGTTTTATTTTATATTTCCTATAGACAAGCTGATGAACTGGTGAGTGTCATCGGGTACAAACTCACACGAATCTATGAAGCTTTCCCAGATATTCAGTTCAATGAAACGAACCAAATGAGTCCCCCGTTTGGAAGACATTCTCTCTTTATACTATTTGTCCATGAAATCAGCTATTTGCAGTAGTTTTTGGACTTTTTTGTTTTTCCTCAATTTCCTCGACATAAAAGTACTGATCAGCATCCTAATAAAGTAAAATGAAATGAAATAAAGGAAAACGATAAAATTAAAACTACCTTGGCTGAATATAGTTTTATTTGATTTGTAGTCTATGCTTGTCGAGTATGTTTTTAAGGGAGACTTTTTTGCACAAAAGAAGGTGTCTGATTTTCTTTTTAAAAAACTTAAATGCCTTCGTCTGGGGTTACTAGGAAGAGTAAAACTACGACTACTACGACTGCTATGACATGGATTGGGAAGTTTATAATTGTTATTGTAGCGATGATGAGTGCTAAAACGACATATTTTATTGGTGGCTGTTGTTTCTATTGCTAGCGGAGTCAGGACTACTCACACTATTATTGTGAGAAAATTGAACGATCGCAGTCGAGGGATGGTAATTCGGGTTCTATTAATGAAGGGGTTCATAGTGCTATGCCTAAAACTGTGTGTACCATTGACTCTGCGTGCTGATGTTATGATTACTGCTGAAATTGCTGGTCGAAGAGTGATCGTTTCTCAGGTAAACATTCGTAACTGCCTCAATTTCCTCCACATTTGAAAGAGCCAGATTCATTCTTTTGGAGAACTGCAAATAGCTTTTGAATTCTGGCATGTTCCTGTTATCGAAAAAAAACTCGAGCTTTTCGGAAATTTTTCCTTCCAAGAAGTCGGGATTCAGTTACATCAGGGTCTGCTTATTGAACACGGTGGACAAATTTCTTCCGCTTTTCGGGATGTAGATGTTGATTTCGAACTGGTCCAGCAAAATGTCTTTTTACACGGTGACAATGGTGAATTGCTCGTTCATTTTTTTCACCATTTGGTAGATGATTCTGTATCGCAAAACGAATTGGTCGAACATCGTTTTCGAAGATTTCGTGTCATAATTGTGCCTCACAAATGTGTTCTTGTAAAATCTCAAATTCTCAATTTTGTTGTTCCATTCAAACATAAATAGCGCCTTTTGGGTTTTCGCCACTGTGTTTTATCCGTTTTCAGTCTCGTCTTCGTATGATTCCTGAAAATTCTTCAGATTTTGCATCAGCATTTGGTCCCGTTTATTTTTATGCATTCTTGAAATACCCAAGTTTAGTTCCTTCTGCATAAAAATTTATTGAAATAAGGAGCTAATAATAATTATTTTACCTTGAGCTGATAAATGGAATTTGCATAAAAATCTTAAACAGTTGTGAGCGAACTGCCGGCACCTGTTATGGCCTTTTTGTTGTTCGAAGATTATTTATTCATCACGTCAAAAGGAAAGATGATGGAGCGATATAAATACTGTCTTTTGACCATGCAGCGGAGAATAAAAAATTTCACTATTTTTTGCACCAATACCACTCCGAAATTCTTTTTGAGTTGTCGGGCATACGTGGGGTGTATGATCAGCAGATCCTAGTACCCGATCATGAATTTCCAATTTTGCACTTTCGAAGACAGTAGCTGAACTTGAACTTAAAACATGAACGGGAAGTGAAGAGTGAGTTCTTCTTTTTTCGTTAAAAACACCCGAATCGTCACAAATACCTGCCCCAAATATCTGATTGTCATCGCGAAGTAGGTTTTGAATTTCGTGTAGTGCTTTTTCAACTCGAAAGAATTGGATATCAGGTGCTCTTTCATATTGTCTGAACTTTCGAAAATTAACGGCTTTGAACCCACTCCTCCACTCAAATATCCCTTCTCCAATGTGTACGTTCTTCCCGTCGGAAACTAAGATAGAGAGAGAGAGAAAATAATAATAATAATCAAATTAAAAAATTTATAATTTTAAATACATTTTCTTTTGCAAACATATGTCGAAATAAGTAGTGAGTATATTTTGATTTCTATATTCGGTCATACTAGTAAAGTGAAATTGCTAAAGGAGTGGAAATTTCGGAATGCAAATTTAAAAAATTGTAAATCAGTGCATGTTTGTGTTTTTTCAGAGCGATATTACTTGTAGATCTAAAAAATGAGTGATTGATTGATTGATTGATTGATTGATTGTTTGATTGAGAAGAAATTGAATTGAATAATATTTTACTTATTATAAACATCTTTGATTTAAATAGAAAGCTGTTGCAACTGTTAATTTAAAATGAATTTTATCTGGAAGACAGTATTGTAGGCCTTGGATTTGACAATAAACATATCAAATCTGTGTCTTTTAAGATCATTGTATAATTCCTCTTCACCTACACAAATATTGCTTTGCTTAATTTATAAATTTTATACACATATAATTATTACTTGTCAGATACTTACTCGGATGTGCCGTTATTTTTAGAGCTTAGGGCCCAGTATCTGAATTATCAATGAACGGCAACCCAACAACAGGTTTTAGTTGTTTTCGCCTCAAGTTTTCGACCAATTCATCATCTTTGTCTTCAGGCACCTTTTACTTGAAGTATTGATTGGAGAATACGGTATTTCTGAAGTTGTTGAAATAAACTTCTTCGAATTAGGGCTAAAATATCATGGCCTTATCCAGAACCTATTTAACATTATTGCTTTCTAGAACTTTATTCCCTCCGACATTACCGTGGTCATTCTTTTCAGCCACTGCTGCATTATTGTTGGGCCCTTATTGCTTTTGCTTTTACTTGTGGGGCTAATCTTGAATGGACATTGCAGTCTTATTGTTGCTATTAATAGTGGTAGAAGTCTGTTCCTGCGAAGACAGAAAAAAATTCTGGAAAAAGTGCGGAAAGTGGTGCTTTAAAACATCATCTTCCGGCCTTGATTTCGTTTGGCCCTTTGAAATTCGCAACTTTTCCTTTTTGTCATCGTATCCCTTTTCCTTAAAGTAGAACTTCTGCACCTTGATTTTTTCATTGTGCATTTCCGAAATCGTGACTCCGAGTTTTTTGTTGAAGAAATCGAGCATCTTCACGGCCCACGAGATTCGCACCTTTCCGAAGAGAATGAAACGATTAATTTCGGCCACAATTTCTTCTAAATCGATGAACTTCGCTATAGACTTCATTTTTATTTCTATAGGAAACAGCTACAAATTGTAAATAAGACGCTTCCCTCCAAGAATCAGAGAGAAATACTTCACATTTAAGTCTCCATTGGCATCGAATAAATCCCATTTTATCGTATGAAAACTCCCCAAAAACACCAGTCGAATGGTAACCAGGTAAAACAGTCCCCCGGTCGACTTTTTCAGAAATGAAAACATTATAAACGTTTTGTTCCAGATTTCTTCCAACTTATCCATCAGAACTGGCTTGCTCTTTTTAAGCATTTCAAAATGTCGTTTCCTTTCCCTAACGAGCATTTCCGAGGCAATTTCTCCCTCCCTAATGTACGTACTCAACTAAATTGTTTCTTGCAAAACGATGCTTTTTTTCGACTTCCTTACCTGTTCCAAAGCCAAATTGTTGAACATTTCCTTTTTCGAAAGCACTAACAACTTTCCAGTCAACTTTCTGTCTTCCGTGTAACAAAACCTCAGTAAATTTTGCAACTAATTTGCCAATCGTCCCATATATAAAATATCTATATCCGTGATCGTTTGTCGCGTAAAAACCGAATTGTTTATCAAAAAATTCATATCCCCATACAAATCTTCCTTCGCAATCTTGCTATTTTGCTGGTTTTCCTGCAGAAACAAGTTCTACTCCTCCTATATTTAATAATTGCATTATTATTACTATTTATTCAATTAAACAATTTATTTTACTAAATATTGACAAAAAGCCAAATAATAAAACGGCCAAACCGTTTCTATCTGGGAAACACCCTATTTCGCTTTTTCAGCATTATATTCAGGAATATCCGTGGGCTTGAACTTCAAAATATCTAGATTGATTTTGATAGTATTTTACCCTGAATACAACTGCAAAGAGTACACCTATTTGTTTGGCAGTGCTTTTTTCACATGATATTTATTCATTTCCAATATGGTACCAAACTTCTTATAGGATTATTCAATTTTAAGTTCAGTGATCTTTTGCTACTATGGAGTGACACCTCCCTCGACTTTATTGTGGACGTGTTTAACTGCCCAGATGTTGGGTTTCCCGAACAAAATTTGCCTAAAACAAAATTAATTTGATTTTAATTCGTATCATTATTTATAGTTATTACATAAACTAAAACTAAGGATATTTTAAGGAGTATAGGTAATTGTCCCCCTTAATTCCATGAATTTTATTTATCATTTTATCTCTGAACTGGTTCATTGTCAAATACTACTTCATATTATTTTACATTATTTTCTGAATTTAAGAATCTGATTGCTGAGCTTAATTTTACAACTGTTGCTACCCGCCCGCATTATTGAGAGACATATGAGAGGAAAATGGCGAATTAGAACTAGAAAAAATAAAATTAATTTATTTTTTCATTTAAATTTAAAAATTCGTTCTTACTTATTGGAAGATAAAATAGTATTTTAAGAATGGGGCGTTGTGTCTTATACCTACTCGTTTAAATTCAGTAAGTTATTATTTTATTGTTAATTTTAGTTTGTGAGAGGACTTTGTTGTGAATACAAGTGATAAGGTTATTGGGTATTTTATTACTACCCCTCTTTCTTGTTGCTGCCCACATCTAAATAACTTTACGATTTCAGTCTCTAATTGACTTGAAATTTAGACCAAGACTGCATTTTCACACTATTGGGATTTTCTTCCATCTGAGGATGTTCGAACACCTTAAATATTTAAAAATAAGTAAACCATATTTAAGAAGATATCAAATAAGAACCTTAATTGCATAGGGGTTTTGGGCCGCAGTTATCGCCGTAATACCGAGCATATCTAGAGCAGAAGTTTACTTCAGTTTGATAAGTTTGGAAAATTTGTTTTTGGATTTAATTCTGTGCGCAGTTTTTTTCAGATACGTGATGAGCATGAAGATTTGGTAAATAGAAAATTTTTACTTGGGCCTGCCCAGGCCTCCTTCAAAGCGCATTTTTTTTTAATCCTTAATTGGTCTTTCCATTTTTTTTTGTTTGCCTTCTTTTCGTATTTGTCTTACAGTCGTTTTAAATAAGTGTCATTATTTTTATCACTGACAATGCTCGCCAATGAAGCTCTTTTTTGGTACGAAGAAGACCCTGCGCTCATCATACTCGCATTGGGATCTAAAAGATGAGAAGAATTCAGCCCTCTCGGAGTTTTCGCTGTTATTCTCAGCAATGAGCTTGTGCTGATCGGTGAACTTGCCTGTCTCAAATTATGCTATGAACCATTTTCTAACAGACTATCCGATCTCATTGGTTCCTTTATGCTGTACGCCAATTACGGAGACAATAAACTCCCCTACTTGAAAATTGTCGTCGGAGTAACTTCCAAGTGTTTCAAACTCTTAATTTGGTTTGGCGAATTGAAGTCATCTGAGTTTACAAGCACGGATCGAGATCTCTCAGTTCCTTACTATTTTTTCATCTAAAAAATAGATTGGATAAAATATCATATTAAAAGGGCTTTTAATTTAAATATCTACATTTAATAATTGCTAGGAAAAAGTGGCTCCTGAATTTTCAGGAGAAATTATGATCGGCGTAGGAATGTTGTCCAAAGAATGCTGCGGCTTTTCTTCCCAGGAGTTTTTCTTTTTAAATACACTCTTCAATTTGCTTCCAAACTCAGTATTCTAAAGCTGATGCTTCTGCATATGAACTAGCAATCCATGTCTTCTCCGATACTTAAACCTTGAAATCTAATTGTTGTTATTGTTGTTGTTGCTGCTGCTGTTATTCATTTATGATTTTCTACTGCTCAACATTAGTTAATTCTCTTCGTTGTTGCTTAAAATATGAGTTATAGATTCTCTAGGCATGGGATCAATTTATTAATTATATCCTAACTTTTCTATTAATTATTTGTAACTTTCTTTTTTTTCCTATTGCTATAGTTGGTTATCTAATTTTACATCAAGTGTTGACTTAGCAAATTCTCTAAAAAAAATTAAGATAAATTTACCCAAACAAAATATTTTTTTAAAAATTTGTATTTACTTAAAAGCCTCCTATCCCAGCCTATCTTATAGTAAATTATAGAGGTCTTCGTGGAATGAATGATCCTCTGAAGATGAAAGGTCGGATGACAAGGAAAATGAATTCTGGTCAGACAAAGAAGACTCCGAAGTAGTTGTCAGCATCTATGTAGTCAATTTTTCTCTATTCAAATAATTGGCAATCCTTTCATAATAATTCATTTGACTGGGATCTTTTTCTATGCTTTTTTTAAGGCATTTTCTCCAAAATATGAGGAGATATATGTTTTATTACTTCTTAATCTAAAGGTTTTATCCAAAAGTTGTCTGCTTTATAATGAGGAGACACCATCTTCCCCCCATCGTTTAAATCGCTTAAATTTTTATCTTATCTATTTTCGATTTCAATTTGATTAACTCTTTTCTCAGTATTTTTCATGATCCTCTTTGTATTGAAATCAACATTTTTATTTTAAATCACTGTATCTAAAAAAGTTATTTAGTTTTTATTATTTATATTTTTTTAATTTTTAAATACTTACCTCTTTTTTGTAGAATTCTTATGAGATTCTTCGGCTTTTTTCTTTTCCAAATTAGTTTACTATTCATCATTCTGATCTTCTTATGCATTTTGACTTTTAATTTCATCTTTCTATAATACTTATTTTTCTAAAATATAGTCTTATTCTATATTTTTCTATTATTAATTAAAATCTTTTTCTTCTCCTTCATTTCTAATGCTTATGATTTCATCTAAAATTTGATTATTATAATTTTATTAACTGTTAGTAGGCGATCCCTTTATAATATTTATTGTGGGCATTTTCTCTCTCATCTCAGCTTTTCTATTATTATTATCATCTTTACTATTGCTAGTATTATTATTATTTTTATTTTTAAATTAATTAAGATCGTCATTCGCTACAGACTCAGAAGAAGAAACTAGGTTGTTGTTGTTAAGATCTTTAATATTTATGAATATATCTTTTTTATTTATCTATAAATCTTCATCAGTTTTTTATCTCATCTTACTAAGTTTTTTATGTATTTGTATACACACTAGGAGAAGTATACTTGCCGCCAACTGCGACTCCTAATTTCTTCTTTTCGTTTTAATTGTTCTTATTATTTTTAAAACTCTTTTTACCTCCTGTAAATATATATATAATCTATTACTCATCTTTGTCTATACTTTTAGAATCCTAAGTCCTATTCGTAAACTAAAGAGGCTATTGAAGAGAATTATTTGAACTATCTTTTCTCATAAATATCAGATGTTATTCTCTTTAGTTGCTTTCTTGTATTTCAGTAATTACCTTTTCTTTTTTCTTTTCAAACTCAATATCACTCAGTAGTGTTTCAATTCTTATTTATTACTACAACTATTATTATTATTAAACATTATTATTATTGTTGTTGTTATGAATATGTGTATTTTTAGAAGATGGCATGTACGAGGGCAAGGTATTGAGAGTAGTTTTACTTAAAATAGAATTTTAATAGTTTTTTTATTAGTGTTTTCCTGGTCTTTTCGACATCAAGTCCGAAAACTACGAAGTGGTAGTTTATGATATATTCAATGTGTTCTAAGGCTAATGTTGCATTTTCTATTTGCTTTATTAGTCATAATTATCTTCCCCATCTTATAATGTATTGCCAATGCTTTATTTTACTAGTTCACCTTACTACTTCTTTTTATTTTAATCTTAAAAAAATGGTTATTCATCAATAAAACTGAGGATTTCGACCTTTTCTTTTTCGGAATTTTATTGGTTGAGAGGAAAATATGAGGCATTACCACCTGTGAAGTAAAATTGTTTTTGTTTATCTTTTAGTAAATTATTTTTATTCTGTATCTTTTAAGATTCATTTAATTATTATTATTGTTGTATTTGCTATAAGTTAGTGAGTCCGATTCCTGAACTAAAAGAAGATCCGTAATTTAGACTCTAAAACATATTTTAGCTGATTCCTGTTTAAGATGATTGCCTCTTCTATTTATTTAAATTTTTGTAAATATATAAAAATACAAACAATAAATGAATAAATAAAATTAGTACTTAATGTCTACCAAATAATTATTATGAGCCTCTTTATGGAGTTCCAGCAAGAATTTTTGACCAGCTCATATCCTCTTGCTCATAATTTTGTTCAAATTGACTTGGGTACATGAAATTTTATATACTGTTAGGGGTTTATTAAGATATTTATTAATCGAAAACCATTTCTTATTGCGACTTTGATCGAGTAATAACCTATAAAGGTAAAACTTAAGCTTAATTATAATTACTTTAAATCTAAGGGGTTTTGAATGCGGATTCTAATTTTTATTTTTAGCTATAAATTTAATTTCCATTACTATAAAAACTATGTTAACTTGGTTATGTTTGAGTTTGTATTAATAACTGCTTGTTTCGATTTTAAGCAGTACTAGGTCTTTATTAATTAAATTATTTTTTTTGAAATCTATTGCTGTTATTATTTAATTGACTAATTTACATCCTTATGGGCAAATCGTTTCTATAGTTTTAATAATAATTAAAAAAAACTAATTAAAAGGTTTAAACTATAAAGTACTGTATAAATTACTTTACTATATCATCTATTTCTGAATTGTCAGTTTTGAATCTTTGAATATTTGCTTTACTATGACTTTTATTTGTCATACTTTAGTTGGTAGAAATAAACTAATCATTTTTCTTTTTCTTTTCTTTATTGTAATAAGGTAAATAGTTACCTATAGATATTCTTGATATATTACTGTGGTTTATGTTGCTGAATTATTATTACTATTATATTTTAGATGTAGATTTATTTACTTGCTATTATTCCTTAACTTCATTTATTTCAGTTAGCAATTTTTATCTAATTTACTAATCAATATCCTATTCTGTTTTGATATAATCTTATTAAATTGCAGTTCCAAGATTTTATTTCGAAGATCTTAAAGTTTATTAGTCTTCTACTGTATGCTATGGTTTAAAGTATTAGTTTAATTTATTTTTTGTTAAATATTAAAACTGATCTTATTATTATTATTCTTTTGGTTCAGTTTTCAATTTTGATTTATTTTTCTTATCTGTTTTTGTATCATTTTTTTTCTTTTCTTAAATTTATTACTCTCTCACTTAATTTTCATATTATAAATTTAACAACTCACTCTGCAAATCCTCTTAATATTTGTTTTTTTCCCTGATTCCCTACTCAATAATTAGAGAAAATGTATGCCCCTCCTCTTCATTCTCCTACAAATCTTTTCCCAGTTTTTAATTATATTTTTCATTTGCTATATCAATCAATTTGTTGAAAGCTTTTATTAAATACTATACTTTTTGGCTTTAAAATTAATTTCCTCCACCATTCAATATAGGATTATTTTAAATATTTTTTATTTATATAAAATTGGTTGGATAATCTATTTTCAGTTCATTTAGTGCCTTTTCGCATAATTATATAACTTCGATTTCATTTCCTCCCAATTTTAGCTTTAATTTATTAGCTTTCGTTTACAAAAAATAAGTAAGTAAATTTAAAATTCTTTCACTTTTATTTGTCCCATTTAAAATATTCGAAAACGCTGATCTTTCACAATGTTTTCCCTATTTTAAATTGTATAATCTTACAGTTTTTATAATTGTATAAGATTTTCCTTTTTATTGCCAAAATTTTCAGCTGACTGCATTACAAGACATACAGCTGTATATATTTTAACAGCAAAATAACTTAAAATATCAAATTCTTCTATAATACTATCGAGAGTAGCCTAATGTACTTTAAACAGACCAATTATATGATCGAATAGATATTTTTTCGCGAAATGATCTATCTAAATCAACAATGTAAATACGTTCAAACTTATCCATTCTTTCTTTATTACTCTATTTACAGTCTGTCTCCAATCCTTTAAAAAATTATCTATTTCTTTTTCTGCATTTTCTGAATGTTTTTCCGATTTACTTAGATAAAGAACAGTATTACAAAAAAATATATTTCTAATTTCTTCCCAGCATTTTATGTCAAATAGCATTGAAGCATGCTAAAAAATAATAACATATTATTTTTTTATAATTTATAGTAAATAGTAAATAGTAAATCATGTATATAGTATAATTACTTAAGTAACATTGCCTTGGTGTATTTTTTGTAATGATTTTGAATATAATTAAAGTTAATTTAAATTTTCAATATCTATATCATCGGGTAAAATAAATTTTATGAAATATCCAACATCTTATAATGTAAATTATGTTATTGTTTCAATTCGTTTTTTTAAAGCTTCTTTATCATCTGAAATTTCTTCCATTTCCAAATTAATAATATACTTATAATAATATTTTTAGTGTAGGTTACTTATTCTTATAACTTATTTATCAAATTTTAATTTACTATTCAATTATAAGTATTTTAAAGAAAATTTTTAATTGTTATTAACTATTTTTTAATTGGAATATTTTCGTATTTATTTTAATAAAATATTACTTTGTCAATTAATGCTTCAATAATCAATTAAGTAATATTATAGTGGTTATTTTAAAATCATCTTAAAGTTTGCAATTATTTAATATATTAATCAAATTAAATATTCATATATATTATTTTTTTATATTTTAAAAACTTTTAAAACCTATTTAATTTTAAAAATAATTTCCAAAAATTTTATTTATTTTTTGATAATTAATAGAAATACAATTTATTTTCAATATGATATAAATATTTTAATATTCTTAAAATAAATGTTAATTTATTTATTTTAAACTATTCCTATTTATATTGATTGTTTGTATAAGCTTTATTAGAGTATTATTCCTAGCTCCATATTATCTGTTTTATAAATATTCTAAAAAAATTAATTGTTCATATTAAATAAAAAAATGGTATTGGTTTTTGGTTTTTTTATATATGTATATTAAATTATATACTATGATGAATTAAGTGTAATAAGAATTAGATTATAATTTATTTCCTATTTTAGAAATTAAATTTTATAACTTTTATAGCTGATAAAGGAATTATTTTGAAATAAATTTATATATGTAATAATATAAATTTCTATATAATTTTTTTCTAAATAATATTTATTTATATAAATTTATAAAAATTGGTTAGTAAAATAATTATAAATAAATATTCAATTATATATATATATTTAATTTAATATATATAATTTAAATTCAATTTTGATGATTATAATAATATAAAACTAATTTATCAAGATCATTTAAAGAAGTAAATTCTAGATTTTAATGGATATCATATTCATTTATTTTAATTCTTTTAAAAATTGATCTTATGAATTTTCCATTTTTTTATTTTATACACTGTTTTATAGTATTTCTTTTCTCATTTAGCAAAATCAAACTCCTAAAAATACTATTTGTTAAGAACCATTTACCAAAACGTTTGAAAACAAGCTTAAAATAAATATATTGTATATTTTTTCTTTATTTATATCTAGAAAGGCATTTATTGAGTTTAAATTCATTATTTTTTCTTTATTTTCAATTATATATTATTATGAGTCTTCATATAACTCTAAACATTGGCAGGCGCATTTAATTACTTCAAATTTATACTAATCATTCAAGAAATTTTCTATGATCAGTTATAAAAGTATTTTCTAAGCTATTTTCTCCTTATCTTACTTAGGTATTTCTTAATTCATTTACTTTTCCTCTCTATCTGTAAATTCTTATTTTTATTCATATTAGCAAATAACATCCCTCCATTATTCATTATCTTTATCAGATATAGAAAACTGAGTCAAGGAATTATCTTAAAATTATCTAAAAGTGTCAGTTCTTTCCTAGGCTAATTCATTTTAATAGTTCATATGAAAATAGTTTTCAAAACAAGATTAACTGTTTTTAGAATTATCTCTAGAAACTGGTTTTTGAATTTGAAATTATTCTTTTTTATGAATAAGCAAAGAATTTTGATCAGGGGCGCTCATAGTTTTTTAAAGATTAAAAATGGCAAGATTAAAGTTTTAGAGTTGTTAGAGCTACTTATTTATGATTCTTTAGTTTCATTAGTTTCTTCTTAGGAATAATGTTCATTACTATCTCCCATTTCCGTTTTTTATCTTTAGTTTTAGTGTGTTTTATTTTTTTTTTTATTAGTATATTAATATTTCTTATTATTTTTTTCTTCTCAACTTTTGCATTAAAAAGTAGTTATTATAAATATTGAAATATTAATACTTAACCTAATTTTTTTCGCCTGAATTATATGATATTATGAAAAAGAGAAATAAATTATTTGAGTGTGTTTTTTAATAAATCGCACTATTTTTTTAAAGTATAATCGCTTTAATTTAATATTATTTAGCAAAATTAATGTTTACTTTCGTTTAAATACGATTCAATTTAAAATATTATATAGAATAAAAAATATTCACTCTCTAATTTAAATACTAAAACAAATAAAAAAAATGTTTATTTATAATTTTTTCAGGTTCTGGTGGAAATTATAATAATATTAAGATTATTATAATAATTTAATTTATTTAAAAAGATTTAAAATTTAAAGTAATTTAAAATTATATTTAAAAAATAATAATAATTTTTAAAATAACCATTTATCATAAAATATGAAAACTATAAAAAATTTTACTAGTCTAGTAAGATTTAAAAAATGTGAGGGAAAGTCATAAAATTAATTAAGATCATATGCTATTTATCTATTAATTATTTTTAATGAATTAATTTATATTAATAAGTTTTTCTGAAAGAACACATACAACCTATTAAAACAAATAATTAAAACATTAAATTTTGTATTAAAAAAAAGTTTACAATTCATTCAAAATTAAAAGTTTTTACCATAATATTGTAAGTAAATCACAAAAGATAAAGAAATAAAATGTAAAATTAACAATAAAATTACTAGTAGTACTAAAACCAAGGTAGAATATAATTTTCCTTTATTTTTATTAAATAATACATAGTGTTATTATCAAATATTTACATACATTCTGATTAGGATAAAAAATGGGTCACTAACAAAACCAAATGTATTAAAATTAAGGATAATAGTAATAATAATGGTAATAACCTTAAGCACTACATTAACAATAATCTGAATAGTAGAATTCTAATCAATAAAATAAATAAAATCCAGTTTAATAGTAAAACTAATAAATGGAAAATGGAGAAGTCATTAAATTAAATAATGTAAATACAAATACAAATTTTAATAAATACATAATTCTTTATTAATTTATATACTTATAAATTTATATTTTTATATTTTTTATATTATATTTTTACAGACATAATTGAAGTTAAAAAGAACAAGTAAAATTGATTTAAAACTATTTGTTGGATAAATACCAAAAGAATGGTAATATAATATATTTATATATTTAATATAGTAATAATATGTGTAAAAATAAATTATTCATATTTAAAGGCTTGAAAATGAGGTAAGAAATTACTTTTCTAAATATGGAGAAATATTAGAAACTCAAATTATAAGAGATAAGTAAGGTTTTCATAAAGGTTGTGCATTTGTTAAATTTGCATCAATGAGTGAGGCAGAAAAAGCTGTCTAATAATTATCTAATAATTAATATTTAGGAAATGTACTATATATATTATTTTATCTAAAATATAATATATCTAAATTATTAATTAAAAACTATAAAAAGTCTCCTAATCCCGTATAAATAAGATGGGCCGATGGAGAAAGTGATAGATTAGGAGTAAGCCCAGGTTAAGCACCAAAATTATTTATTGGTTCCCTTCCCGCTGATTGCACTGAAGTAAAATATCTTTTTTATATAAAGTTATAGTTTATATTTTTAAGGATAATATAAGAGACATATTTGAACCTTTTGGTTATTTTGAAGAGCTACATTTAATGAGAGATAGTGAGGGGAGATCTAAAGGATGTGCCTTTATTAGATTTTTATAAAACGAGGCAGCGTTAATAGCAATAAGAAATTTAAATGCCCAAGCATACCTCGGTAATAGTGATAAACCCATAGAAGTGAGATTTGCTGAAAAAAAATAACATAGATTAGAACACGGATAACAAAGCAATTTTTAATAAAATAAAACACATTAATAAAATGGAGCCAATAGTAACAGTGGAAATAGCAATATGAGCTAATAAAACACTTAGAACAACTTTCATAACAATGAACCTGTATTCAACATATATTAGATTAAATAATAATTTTATAAAGATTTTTGTTTTCTGATTTGTTAATTTATTGAAAATTAAATTAATATGTAATGCAAAAACAAAAAAAATAACTATATAACATTACTATAATTAGTATTTAGCTGTATATTTATATTTATTTTTATCTAAATTGATTTTATTAGAAAAATTTTCATACTGCCAGTAATATGGAATAACCTCCTAATAACCCTAATGCTGTAATTTATAGTTTTATATTATATATTTATTTATATTCATATTTATTAATACTTTTATATTTTCTATGTTTTTAATTTTATAATTGCCCGTAATTGTTATATATATCTTAAGCGATTTATTGTAGACTATGTTTATTGTGTTTGTACTTATGTATTGATTTACTCGTTATGCTTGTGCATGTTGTATAGTGTTTGTTTGTTATATAAAGTTATTTTATAATGTTGTGATAATAGCATGGTTTTTATTTGAATGTATATGCAACGCATTTTTATTCTTTATATTTATGTATTGAAATAATAAAGGGCTAAAATTAAGTTAAAAACTTATTATAAAAGGCATTCAACATTAATATTATTTATTTAAGCGATATATATAGTTATGCAAAATATTTAGTTAAATTTAGTCTCTATTGGTTAATTCTTTAAATCATACAAAAAATAACTGATATATCTTAGGTTTCTAAAAATTCATAATATTTTTTTAAGTTAAGTTAAGTTAAGTTAAGCATGGGAGAATATATATATATAGCAAATTGTCTATACTCAGCATTTAGTGAAGAGTCAATCATAACAAAGGACAAATGCATAAATAAACTAGTTCTCTAAAATACAGATTAATTTTGATATACTATTTTTATTAAATTAATATATTATTATACTAAATCTATAATTTATTATAAAATAGGATAGATATACTAAATTTTACCACGCAGAAACAGAAACACCTTATTTTTATAACTGGAAAACTGGAGAATCTAGCTATGATGAGCCTCCCGTAGGAAGTATTGTCTTTTTCCCTGATCATACTAAGTATTATATTTTTTTTAATAAATTTAAAATTTTACTATAACTATTATAACTTTTTATTAATATAATTATATTTATAGATTTTATTATCAATAACCACAAGGATAAACTGCTCAAAAAACATAACCAAGCACTCAATTTAATAATTAATAAGGTGATAATTTGAATGATCTTTCTGAAGGTATAGAAACCATATATATATAAAATAATAAACGCTTATATACATTTACTATATTACTTTAGACCCTAATAATAGAAAGCCTGGGCCAGCTGGAGCAAATTTATTTATTTTCCATTTGCCTAATGACTATAGTACTAATTATTTTTCTAAACCATATTCAATATTAATTAATAACATATTTATTACTTCAGAGGACTCAGATTTAAAAAAATTATTTTAATAACATGGAAATGTTATATCTGCAAGGGTAATGACTAAAGGAGATAAAAAATCCAGAGGATATGGTAATAAAAAAAAAAATTTATATAAATAATTATATACTAATATTATAAATTAGGATTTGTTTCTTATGATAACCCAGAAAGTGCTTAGTTAGCTATAAATAAACTAAACGGAATTCAAGTTGGAGGCATGGGGGGAAGTAAATTGTTTTTAATATGATTTTCTTTATAATATATAGTAAATTTTATGTAAAATGTATTTTTAAAATTTATTAAAAAAAAGCAAAAAGATTAAAAGTTGAAGTAAAAAAGGGAGAAGGAAATGAAGATGCTGCTAAAAAATATGTAACATCGATAAATCAAAGTAATTTCAATCCTTTTTGATTTGAAAATTGATAAAATTTTATTAAGTATATTACTTTCTAATATCCTATTAATAAATATACATAATATATAATATAAAATATAAAACATACTAAATAAAATATTCTCTAGAATCATCATTTTTAGATTTCACTATAATAATATATTCAATAAATAAAATATTAATACTATTAATACCAAAATTACAATAAAATTATAAATAAATTAAAATAAAAAATAACAATACTAAAAATAGTTAGCCATATCAGTCTACTAGAATAATAAATAGTTCTAATTATTATATGACAGATAAAAGTAAAAATAGAGCATTGTCACACAATGGACAGTCTAGTAAAATAGATCCAACATAGAAAACTTAATAAAAAACAAATACCAAGTAAATTAAATAAATAGCCAAGCAGTCTAATAAATAAATTCTATAGAATTTAAATTAATCATCTATTGAATTATATAAATTATTTAACATATCTCCATAAAAATCTGCTCTATAAGATGATATAGAAATAAACAAAACTCCCTAGGTTAAACTAAAAAGAATAGCAAATAAAAATAATAAAAGCTAACAAATTGAATAATAAATTCAAGTTGTAAATCCTAATTTATATAATAAGATTTAAAAGGAATCCTTCAGATTATTAAAGGATTTGTATAATAGAGAGAGGAAAACTCCAGCAAGCCATTTTAATTATATAAATAATAAATACTAGACATTGTAGCTGAATGATTGCTAAAATTAGTAATAGAAAAAGAATTTATAAGATTTTTAAACTATTAGAGAAAATCATCTATAAAGCAATGTAATTCCAAAAAATAAAAATGTTGAATAATCGATATAAAATAATGGCAGTAGTATAAATAATAACTAATAATAGCTTAAATATAAAGTTGATAAATATGTATCAGAGTATTTTGCTTATACTAAAAGATAGTCTCCCAATAATATTAAATATGCGTCAGCAAAAAATGTAGAAAATACTTTAAAAACAATAAAAGAAAAATATTTTTCTCCATAAAAATAACTATTATTGAATGATAAAAAACAGAGTTTGAGTACTAGCTTAGACCAATAATAAAAAGATCAAAACTAGCATACAGATAAGTCATTTAATCACGATAATAAACATCTTCCAATTATATAAAACTAGTCTAACTCTACTAATAAATATAATAAAAAATTCTTAAATATATCATAAAGACCTTCATCAGAATTTAAATATTATTCTTCAACCATTATTTAATAAAATATAAAAAAAAAGAAAAATTAAGACGAATTTTTCTTGAAACCATAAAAATTAAATGCCCTGAATAAAATCACCAAGAAGTAATAGTTTTTATGGGAGATTTGATTGAAAATTTTGAAGATTTAGAAAAGTATTATATAAAAATAGACATCAAAAAGTTTTATTATAATTTGTTTCATAAAAATATGCATGATGGTTTAGACTTAGAATTAATAGATATGGTATAACCTTATGTTTAAAGGGTTTGCAATGAAAATCTAAATAACATATATTCAGATATTGATAACTCTTTTAAGGAAAGTATTCAGCATTTTGATTGTAAAATTATGAAAGAATGGATCAAAGAATATGAAGCTGATAGAATGACAGACAAAATATTTTTTACGGCTTTCATATATTTTTTTGTTCCAGTAAAATAATATAGCAATGAAATCTATTAGAATTTCTTAAATTAAATATAAATTTTGATGAATTAAAAACTTGGTACAAATTTTGACCAATAAGATTAATTATAAGTCAAATTTATCATGGATTTATAAGGTAGCTTCATTGATAATATATCTCTAATCTCCACTTAAACTAAAATTCTAGTTGCTTATAGATAATAAAAAGAATAGGATTATAGCAGATTTTAATATATTATTTAACTTTTACTAAAAAAGATGAAGAAGCTAAACGCTAATAAGATAGAAAAAACAAAATATTTTCAATTTTGCCATCAGTCGATTCTAAAGATTATTCAAATAAAATATATTTTAAGAATGGTCATTAAAATGAGAGTAAATTAGAAGAATCATATAATTTAAAATAATAGCACAGAAAAAAACATAGCAAATCAGTATAGCAATAATAACCCATATAATCATAATAGAGTATATTAAATAAATCTTGTTTTATATAAGAATAAAAGAGTTAAAATATCAGACTTAATAAACATGCTTTTAGAGCCTAGTTACTAAGGAATTTGGATAAAAATACTATACAATACTAAAATAAAAATCCATTTTTAACTTAGTAAGTTTAGCACTCCTAATAAAATAGTATTTCGTATGATTTAGTTAATTAAACTTTTCATTAATATAATTCTTAAATGGAGAATAGTCTATATTAAGACCTAAATAGTTAAAATTTTAAATAAAATAGTAATAATTTTTAATCTTTAAATTAAAAATCCGCAGGCAAGTAAAAATACTACGATGATAAAGTGTCTTTGAGTTAGTTTTGCTATTAACATATTATGTCAGAGTTTGAAGCAGAAAATAAATTATCTTTTTGTCTTAAAATGTATAAAATTAAGAATTAACTCCAGAATAAGTAAAGAACAAATAAAATAATGAAAAAAAAATACTAGTTCCAGATATTAAGATTTTAATATTCCTGATTTGAAGAAAATAAACGAGGAGCAGGAAAATATTACAATTTAAACTAATTTAGAATAATTATTTACTGCAACCATGATTTAATTTTATTTATAATAAAATCCTAATATGAATACAAAATCTCTTTATAAATTAGCAAAAGATTTTTTATTATATGCAAGTATGACAGATCATATAAAAATGCATATAAAAAATAGGAAAACAATAAACTACATTTAAATAGCGAAAACATTCATTTGAGTGATAACAAAATAATCTAATTAAAGAGAAAAAATAACATATAAATGAGAAATTTGATGTATATTAGGATATATTAAAGAAGAAGATATTTTTGCGTTAATTTTTCTAATTCCATCCAATTTTAAAGAAAAAATAGAGAACTATTCAGTATAGAATAGCCTAATATATTAAATAATTCCCAGTAATTAAATTTTATATAAACTACTACAACTATGCAAATAATATTTTTAAATTAAAACCCAGGTTTAGGATTTTGAAGACATTCTAATAGACTGGAATGAATATATAAAACTAAATTAGCTCATTTCTTTTAATTTGTGTGAATAAAATTATTACACTTTCCTTTTTAACTTTTTCTAATAGCTTAAAAATTCATAATAGTAATCTATATTGTCTCCTTTAAAAAAAAAATAAGGATTGGATAAACAAAATACAGATTTTTAAAGTTAATTTATATCTATCCACAGCTTTAAAGATATACTTAGAGATTGTTAATATCTTAAAGATATATCTGCCGTTGAAAATAATAAGGTTTCAAAATTTTTTTCGGAATTTGTGGCTTAAATTATGTTAGAAAAAAAGATGATCAATGAACTGATGGATTTAGATCTTATAGAAATAGAGCCGTTATTTAAACTCAATAGAATATTTTTAAATATATTTTATTAATAATATTTAGGGATTTGCATTCTGATTTTCAGAAATATGAATATTAATATGGTGAAATATGTGCATGATAATTTAATTTCAATGTTAATAATAATATATATATATAGACTTATATATTATATTTCTCACCAAATTGATATATTAATTAATAATTATTATATATTTTTAAGAATTAATTATTCCACAATACATTACTCCATATATTATTATTATAAAAAAATAAGTTTCTTTTAACCAAAAAATAAATAAATTGGTAATTTGCAAAATGAATAAGAACAGATAAGGCAAAAATTCCCCTTAAAAATCTAAAATAATATAAATTAAAGTAATGTTAAAGATTAGTAATATGACTATTAATACCCTTATTAAGATGTGGTTCAAAGTCAGAATTAATCATATCATTATTCTCCAAACACATAAAATGGTTCTTCATACAACTAGTAGAATTATTATTCTTAGAGTTAGCCCAATTCAATGAATTAATAACAGTAGTTATAACAATAATAATTGTACAATTAATAATTGTACTAATAATAGCTTTAGATGATGTAGTAGGAATAGCAACGTTAGTAAGTTGAGTAGGGTAATTCGATGCGTTTCATGACTAAATAGGAAGCTATAATATCATAACTAAAAGATAATCAGTCTCCTTTAGCTATGGCTGTATTCGGTCCTAATCCACAAGATAATAATTAACTAAAGGACAAAATTTTATTAAATTATGGTAGAAACCCTAACTAGGATAATCCTGTTATTTCTTCAAGGAGTGAACATTTTGAAATTAAATCTTAGGTAGATTAGCAAAATAAAAATAATTCAAGTGATGAAGAATCAGAACAAAGAGAATTCATTAACCAAATGGAATCTTTGTAAGAAAATTTAAAAAAGTAATAAAAATAAACTTGGAATTTCTTTTATATAAAATAAATCAATCATTCATGCCATTATTTTTAAGCCTAAATAAGTACTTCTTGATGAGTTAAGGGAACAAAGAAAATAATAGCTGGATCAAGAGAAAAAAATGCGAAAATAACTGGCAAGAAGCCATGCGTCATCGGTTTCAAGTAATGGAAGTGGTAGTGATGCTGAAAATAAAAAAAGAAAAATATTTAGCTTTGTTTTCATAATTGATTATTTCTACAGAATAGAAACAGGAATTTCGCAGCTATAAATTTTTCAAGGTTTGTATGTAAAAGGAAAAGATGAGAATAACAAACCAATTCAAATGGAAAAATCTTAATTTTATACCATTTCCAGTAATTAAATTTACATTTTTTATAAGAATAACTTTAAAGGCATAAAGCCTGATCCTAATTTATATATGTATGTGGAAATCCAAGCCTTTTATAAATCAGAAAGTAGCATAGTAAATTATTGGACAATGGTACCATTATATACAGAATTAAATACTTTGAATAGTGGAAAATTCAAAGTTCCTCTATATTCAATAAGAGTAATAGAATATAATAAAATTTTTCAGCAGTTCTATATAATATACTAAGTTATTATATGTTTTAGAAACCTATTAGCAGTTTGTTCGACTAAACCATTTAAGCTGCGGGGAAAATGAACATGATGGTTAAAATAGGAAGACCTTAATCTTAATATGATTCTGAAAAGGGATATGCCCACAATGAGTATACCCTGCCATATTTGCATAATATGGAAAAACGAGAAAATGATATAAGAATAAGATAAGAAGAAGAGAAGCGCAGATAAATTATGGAATACGAAATGAAGGTATAAAGGTAATAAATGAAAAGTCTATATTACCAAGAAAAGCGACTAGATAATACCATTAACGTGGCTTCTCAAATTTAGAAAGATATGGAAAAGCTCACATTGGCTTAGTAATAATAGTAATTTTAATAATAATTTATAAGATAAATTCCTACAATTATCAATAAAAACTATAGCAATTTAAACAAAAATAATAATGACAATACCAATAGTTCATAGGTATAAAATCAAAACTCTATAAATAGCCCAAATATTTAGGATATTTCTTAACATAATTAAGTGTAAAACAATAGTATTTAAAAATTCTTAAATTACAATGCAAGAACACAAAATTTCCAGAAAAAAAATATCCCCCTCAAATTAGTAAATAAGAAATTTAGGAGTATTAGTAAAAAAAGATCCAATAATTATAATAGCCACTTTGGTGGAAATGCATCACTAGATATAATTAGTTAAAATTATTCTCAAATAAATAGTACTCCGCAATAAAATACTTTGGGAAAATAATGACTATATTGCCTTTATAATGTTCAATTTTTCATTCTTATATATAAACTGATTTCTTTTTTTAGATATAATATAATGTATATTTTTATTGAAAATTTTATTTACTTAATTAGCTAGATTATAATTTATAATAAAATAGAAAATATTAATATTACTTTATTTAAATATAATCTACTCAAAGTATTTATATTGCTATAAAGTTGTTAACTAAAAATGATCCGATACTTATACAAGTCTCAAGGACAACTTTCGAAATTTGTCAGAAAATAGTATAAAAAGATATAAACATGAAGAAGCAGGATATAATTCAGCCATTTTATCCCAAAGTAGAAACAAAGCAATAAAATTAAATATAGGAGGACAAAATGATTGATCAAGAAGAGATTATGCAAGAATTGTATCCCTAATTAAATTTGATGGAAATATATGAACATTGGTAAATGGGTAAAAATATTTGGTAATAATTACTTAAATATCTATGAGATTCAAATGCAATAATATTCATAATATATACTTTAACATTAGCCAATAATGATCATATAGAATAAGTATTTGATATATTCGATGGCCTAAAGAAAGGGTGTTAAGAAAATGAACTGATTTTAAATAGAAGATATGAAGAACTGAGTAATATTACAGCTCTTATTGATCCAGATAAATTTCCCATATTTTCCCTTATTGATGTTGTTGATTCATAGGATATTGTATCTCTGTGGTCTTACAAGCCAGAAACGCTTAGATCTGCAGCCAAAAATATTGGGTTTTCCCTTGAAGTTAAATAATCTTTATTAGAACATCACGAAGCAGGAGAAGGAGTTTTCTTGAAAATAGATGAGTAATCAGATTTTGCCAGCCATTAATAATAATGCATTCCAGTTGGTATACAAAATAAAATAGTTTTAAAAATGAAATATTTAATTTAAATGACCCTATCCTTCTTTTCTGTATAGGTAGTCTCCTGGGGCTCTTACCAGGACTAGTATTCGATAGTCTTAAAGAGTTCGAAAATTACCACTAAAAGCATATGAGAGAATTAGATGAATTTATACACAGATTTGATGACACCGTCATAGATTTTAGCAGCAAAATTATATATCCTTCTGATCTCGCCAACAATATGGTCGATTTAAAATAAATTATTGATGAAAGACACAAAAACAACCCCCAAGATAATTACGGCATTCACAATGTGTTTGGAGAAATGGTAAACCCCTATGCTGTAGGACACAAAATTAATCATCCTCCCAAAGACACCAGAGCAAATGTCATCTTTTAGGATATTTTCATTCCCATTCATTTTTTCCCAGAAAAATATTTAAAATTTATGCCCAATTTAAGAGTAAATTAGAGGCCTTCTACATGGACCAATAAAGGGAAGAGTGAATTAGATTTCTTTGATAATAAAAGAGATTTTATAAGAACTATTGGAGTCTTTGCACTTAGAAATATATAAGATGGTGAAGAGCTTTATGTAAATTATTTCGACAACAATATGTACGATGTAGAGGAGGTGAGAGATTGGCTTAAAAGGCCTCCTCCTCTGTCCCCTTACTTCACAAAATAGGAATATGAAAGTGAATTTACTCTCTTAGCTAGAATTATTGATTCCTTTTTAATTAAAAAATATGCCTCTCTTTACACACAGTTTTCAATACCGAGTTTCTCATGATCCAAATAGACATGCTTATGAATCTGACAAATAGGACTAGGAATAAGAATAAAAAAAATCGGAAAAAAAATAATTAGGTTATTTTCAATAAAAAATAAAAGATTTCGATGAAAAATAGAAAGAAAGTAATTCAAAATAGCAATGAAAATATAATACTATTTAATTCTAAAATTATTAATTTTAAAAATAAACTATACTTTGTAATTTAAAATATAATCTATAAAATCGAGTAATATATTAATCTAAAAATTAAGGAGAATTTTTGTAATAAAAAATTTAATTAAATATATTATTTTATTTTTCATTGATTCTTCTTACTTATAGTTTTATTAGCAACTTATAAAATTTCATTTAAAGTAGCAAGCAACTTGGGAGTGCACAAATATCCTCTTTAATCGATATAGTTTACAAATTTATGTTATCCAGAGTATAAATTTTCATTAGGGTTTTAATAAGTAGATAATGAAAAGTCGATATAATCGCAAAAATCAGGAATATTAGAACAAAATCTGTATAGAGAACCGTTGTAATCAAATAATAAAAAGCATTCTCCTTCTGTATTATTTTCAAATCTTCCATAAATTTCTGCCATAATATAATAAAATATTATACATCCAATTAAAAAGAAATAATTGGCGGGCCAAGGAATAGGGAAAAAATGGGAGGATACGACAATAAGGACAATCAAGAATCCGATAAATAACTTTTTATTGTTATATTTTGAACTTTCCTTTATATTTTCTTAAGCGCATAACAAATCTGAAATGTATGAATTAAAACAATCTCTCATTTCATAGGGATCATATTTATTTTCCACTCTATAAATAATTTGGTTATTTTTAAATTCAGGAGTTTCTTTTATTTCTTCAAATTTTTTCATCTTTATAATTACTATATAGTAATAGCTATTAAACGGTTTATTTTTTAAAAAAATATATTTTATTTGTTTTTAGTAAGTGAGTGTAAGAAACTATTAATTTTAATAATGTTATATATATTAATAACTATTAATATAACATTAAGAATGAATATTTGTGCTATCTAGAGATTAACACGACGTGAAACTCAAAGTTGAAAATAAAATATAAAAAATCCATATTAAAATAGTAATTGTAGATGATTTTATAATTTTAAGAAATAAATTTTAATATAATTTTTTTAATAAAGAAATATTATAAATATTAATGAAATACATTTTATTTTTTTTTCGTTTAGCAAATATATAGATATATATATATATTATTGGCTTTAAGAAATACATTATTAATAATTTTACTTATTAAAAATATTTTTTTACTTATTATTTAATAAGTTTTTTATACAAAATATAATTCTCTTATGATATAATTATTTTAAATTTAAATAGCTATTTATTGAGTTAATAGGAAGATAATCATTAAATATATTATATATTCTGACAAAATTTTATTTCTGTAAGACTTGAATTACAGAGTTAAGGGTCTTTTATATTTATGTGTTTGTTTATTTATTTATTTGATATTTCATAAAAAATAAAAGTAATACTTTTTCATTATTTCTATAAAAAAAACCTATAGTATCAAAAAAAATAATAAATATTTAAAATAAATTCTAATTTACTAATGTCGCAAAGAAAATAAGTAATTCTCACAAGTTAAGATAAACAAGATAATATTTTAAAAAAAGAAATGTATTTTGTCATTAAATCAGCCCACATGATTGAAAATATGCACACTATTTATGAAGTTATTAATGATAAAGATAGAAAAGATTTATAGGAAAAAAACATTAAAAAGTTTAACCTTATAAAATAATAAATTAAAAATTTTGATATTGAAAAGTTTATGGAAGAATTCGGATTAACAAACTGTTAATTAGGATTAGGAATTTTAGAAAATGGATTAGATGGCTAAAAGAGTGAATACTTGGTTATTTAAATAGTATCTAAATTCACTGAAATAAATGATTACATTGATATGGTCATAGATTTACAAGTGAAATAAGTAAGATCTCACATAGAAGACTTGATCAAACTGTTGGAAACTTCTAAAAAGAATATCCCCAATTTGTATTAATTAAAAACCTTTTTAAAAGATGTGATAACTCCAAAAGGCCACTTTGACATCTTGTCCGAATAGGAAAAAAAATAAATGAAAGAATGTGTAGAAACTGTAAAATCTGATTATGAAAAAGCTTGTAAATGAATAAACACAAGAAATGAATTTAATATACTTTAAAAAAATATACTATAATTTAATTATATTCTTAGAAATCATTTAGTTAGTAATGGAATTATTTCTATTTAATATATTCTTAATGATTAATTTTTTAAATGCATCAATAAAATGTTATGTATATTGTTAAAAATTAATAAAAATAGTTTGCAAACTTATTAAGTTTAATACTTAAAAGTATTTAAAAAATATGATATTTTGATTAAACTTACGTTTATTTAACTTTATTTAGAATAACTTATACTATATATAATCATTGGTTTTATACAATACTAAATAATAGAATCATTACATTTTTTCTTTTCTTCTTTCTACTTTTCTTGCTACGAATCTATTATTTTTATAAAAACATATTTACTTTTATTGACATACATATTAATTTTAATTGAAATAAATTTTACTTATCAAATCTTTCGAAGTCAAATTACTCCTACCCAAATCCTGCTACATTTTATATTATTTCTTCTGCTTCATTGTCTTATAAATTATATCTTAGTTCTTTTGCAATGTTTTCTAAACTGTTCTTCTTGATACAATTTTTACCTTCCACATCCATTAAATCAAAAATAGCTTATCTCCCTTCCTAAGAATAGATATTCCCCTACAGAAAAGAAAAAGATTTATATATTAATTTAATATTTTTTAAGTAGTTGATTAATATTAACTTATAGTTATTTTTAATTCTACTAAATTATAAATTTTTTTCTATTTTAATAATAAAAAGTACCAGCTTATCAGTCAAAGTCTAAGTAAATTATTAAAAATCGAAAGTATCTGTAGGTAGATTTTATTCTTATGCATCTAAATGATGTTATTCTTAAATTTCCGATAATATTCTAAATACTAAAGCATATTTTTATTTAATCCTAAAGTTGTTGCAGTTTGCAGTATGTCTTTAATATCAATCTTTTTGCTTTTAAAATCAGCATAAAGTACATACAAATCATAGAATTCCAAAATTTATTCTGGTAAAAATGTTTAATTATCTTTTATCCATTTTTAGTTTAAAAGAGTTTTCTGTTCATTCGTCAATGGTCTTCCTCTTTCTTTAAATTTAATAATATATTAAAATATATTAATATAATTTATCATAAATTATTAAATAAATTCATTTATTATAGTAAGAATTTTTCTATTTATAATCTACCTTATTCAATAATTTCTATAGTTTATTTTGCTGACATTCTTTATGAAAGTTATGATAATATAAAATTAATTTTTTTTCTTTTAGAAAGTGTTATATTTTTATAATTTTATTATTCTGTAATTAAATAAATAAATGAAGCTGTTATTAGTATTCTTCTTATTCAAGGTTTTGCTTTTAAAATTGTAATAAATTTTAATTAATAATAAGTGATATATAATTTAAGGTTATTTTCCAATATATCAAATATACATAATTATATATATAATAATAATTTTATTATTAAGTAAAATATAAAAAAATATATTAATCATTAAAAGTTATATTTTGTAAGATTGACTAAACCAGGGAAGATACTTGAAAATTCGGAGACTACAGTAGTTATATATTCTACTGCTTGTGATTTAGCATTGATTTCTTCTTAAGTAACTAAAGAATTTAGCTTATTTATCTATAAAATTAAATGGTTATTTTTATAACAATAAATAAAAAATAATTTCTTACTAAACTCTTTTCTCCTTATTGTAATTTTTCATCGTTTTATGAGTCTTATTAAAGTGCTTCGAAATAATTTTAGATTCCTAGCTAAAATGCAGCAAGAGCAATAATACTATTTTTATTTAATTAACTATTTAAAAATATTTGCTACTATAAATAATTGTTATTTTTGAATTACTTTTATGGATATTTTCTTATAGAAGCATCATATAATATCATTTTTAAAATAAATTCTGTAGTTTCATAAATATTTTATACAGCTTCGTAGTCATGACCTCTAAACATTTTATAGTGGTATCTTTTAAAAAAATCAAATGGTGTTGTACAATTTGTATCAAAATCGAGTGCACTTAGTATTTTCCATTCTTAGCGTTTAATTTAACAACTTTAAAAATATTAATTTTTTATACATATAAAATCAATGCTGTTATTAGATAATTTACATGCTGAATTTTTCATGAGAAACTCTTTGATATATCGCTTGCAATTATATGTGATAAATATCTTCGATTTTTGATGCAATATAAATAGAAACAACTCCTATTAAATGCAAATCAGAGTCTTATAATTTTTTTTATTTACACGAAGTTTCCATTTTAATATAATAATCCATTATTTCTACTGCTCTAAAATAGGTTTACTCACTTATTGTACTTCTAAAATTATAAAATACTTCTAACATCCAGTCAACCATTTTTGCTCTCAAATTATAAGTTATTTAACAATTTGCAGACTCTAGCAAACCATTTAAATCAGCCATCATATCTTTATTGAACCTATCAATATCATTTTAGTAAATTTCATTATAAAGTTTATTTTATATAAGATCTTTTGTTTATAAATTTTCTGTTGTTTCTTCTAGACCAAAAATTGATTTTTAGTTTAAGTCTTTCTATAATTACTTTTTCTTAGCTTAATTTTTATTTTAATTTTATTATTGTTAAGCAGCTGCAACAGCCTTCCACACAGCATTATTCTTATCTCTTATTATTTATCTTTGATTAGATATATGTTTTAATATTTATGTTTTATTTTTTTAGTTTTGTTATTGTTTTTTTTCTTATTCCTTTTTGTCTATTTATTATTATTTTTCCTATGATAAATTAAAAATAATAAATTTAAATCATAGATTAATGTATTTTATATATTAAATTATTCTATAATTATAAGCATTCCATATAAAGCCAATTAAAACTTATTGATAAATATAAAATTTGCTAAAACTTAACAAATTAATATACCCAAATAAAATAAATAATAAACAAAAAATAATTACATAAACATTTAGATTTTATAATTTTTATAACTTTTTAGGAGAAACACTTTAGCAAACCCTATTTTCAAACTATTTTTCGCTTTTTTATTTTTCATTATTTATTTTATTAGGAGATTACTATGGATTATTATTACCATTAGTATTTAATATATTTTATAAACTATCACTACCAAGAGAGGTATTTATAGGTTAAGCCTCAGCCTTAGACAATAAAGTACCATTTACACTATTTATTTATTATTGTTTAGGACACACAATAACTTTATGCTATAGTTTATCAAATATTATTTTTTATTGAGGAGCTTTTTTATAGCTAATCTATACAGACCCTGTGTTATAATCTTTAACTAGATTTTTAGTATTTTTTATCTTTTCTTTGTGGTTTATATATATTGATGGAAGACTGTTTCTTCGGTTAGAGGAATCTTCGCACATAAAACCTTAATATCTCGTGTTGATTGGATTATAATTTAAATTTGCGTTTTTTATCATTCTTTTTTTTTTAATTTTTATTTTTTTTTTTTTTTTAAATGAAATTTTTTCTATCCAATTAAGTTAATTTATAATATTTATTTTTCATAATTATAGAAAAACATATTAAAAATATTGGTAGAAATAGCAAATCATTTATATTAATACTTTTAAGCATTTTGAGAATTATTTTATTACCATTATGCTAAAACTACTTATTTTATTAATTAAGTAGCATATAATGCTCTTATTATATTAATATTTAGATAAGCCTTTAATTTCAAATATTTATCATATATTGACTTCAAAATTAATGTTGAAATAAATAAGTTCAATAATAATAAACTAAATAAAATAAAATTTATAAAGATTGTAGCAATTAATAAAAAAGGATTAGATAATATATTTTGATAAATATATATGCTATATTTAAAATATTAAAAAAGTAATAACATATAGATAGATAAATCGAATTATGTAAAATAAATATATTTAATTTAATCTCTAAATTGTAAAAGTGTAGTAGAAACTATTAGGAAATATGATAATGGCATCAATATATATAAACCATTATGATATTAATAAGATATTTTTAATAATCTTGTTGTTTAATTATTATTTATGATTAGTTAATCTTTAATTTCTTATTTATTATGATCATTTTTATATTTATATATTTTTTATATAATTTTTATATTTTTATATAATTATATATATTTTTTTATATTAAAAAGAGAAAAATAAATAAATAAATAAAATTTTGAAATTTTTTTAATTTCTTTTTTTTTGATTTTAAGAGCACAAAGAAACTTTTTCAGGCCACGTGGGTTTTCTTTATTAACTTGTCTAAATTTGCAAACTGCTCACCACTTAGGTAGGATTTAAAAACTATTGCAAATTTTCGAAGTTAGTAAAGAGATTATCCCAGAATGTTTCTCTTAGAAAAATTTTTGTTTTCACACTATCAATCGTAGAAAAATCTTTAATTCATTTGAAATATGATAAAAGATCTTATCTATTCAAATTTTCCATTGTTGTTAAATTGATTTCTTATTACCCGAAATAAGGAATCTAAAGTAACCTATGGAAAAATGAAAGGATTAAAAACTATTTATGAGGGGGTTTTTAAAAAATATGTGATTTCACAAAAAATTTTCCGAATTGCTGTATATAGGGAGTGTGCTCTTAAAATAATTTTATTTATTCATTTATTTATTTATTTGTTTAATTATTATTTATATTTAAATTTATTTAATTATTTACTAATTAATGTTGTAATTTATTGTGTTATTAATTTAAATTTAAATTAAATATTAATATACCCATATATTATGATTACAATATATATTTTTTAAATGTCTTAAAATAATAATAATTATTTAATTTAAAATAATCAAAACCATACAAAAAGAAAAGAAACCAGAAAAATACTTTCTTTACTTATCAAATAAACTAAAAATTTTTATTATGAAAGATTATTCAACTTCTAGTTTTTAATTCTCCTCAAATTGTCAGGATAAAAGAATATCTCGATATCCCCCAAAGTTTTTTAAATTTGAGAATCTTTCATAAATATAAATAAAATCCATATATAAATATATTTAAATTATATATCTATAAAAATAAAAAATAAATATAAAAAGATATTAATATTTATAGAAATTTTTAAAAACTTGCAAATATTATTAAATATAAATAAAATATAAAATAGAATTAATAAAATAAAAATATAGAAAAAACTATATATAATAGATAATACATTATAGAATTATACTATAATAATCTATTAAATAAACAAACTAACTTTATTTTAAACTAATATACTACTATACTTATCAAAATTATTAAATATCATATCTTGTTTTTATAATAAAATTTTTCTCTTTTAGACTTATTTAGATAAAAAATCTCATAATTAGAATAACTATAAGTATGTTGTTAATTTATTTATAATTTGATTAAAAGAATAATATTAAATTTAAAGTAATATACAGTATTTAATATTTAAAAATGTGATATTATTAATTAATGGAAGATAAATTATTTTACAGATATAAATTGATATTATATGGAAATATGGAAATTAAACAATTTCAATTCATAAATTATATTTAATTAGTTTATTTTAGTATTATATTTATGAAAAACAATAATTTATTATAGTTTTTGTATAATAAACTAGAATAAAAATGTAAACTATAAAAATATTAGTTATAAATAAATGTTAAATGTTAATAATTATAAACTTTTTATATTTAAATTAATAAGAAATAATGTAAAAATATTAGAAATTTGTTTATGGGATTTTATTAAAAAATACTTCAACAAGTTGATATATATTTTATTTATCATAATCAATTTATTGGAAGCCTACCAATTAATATATTAGTATACATCTGCTTAATATAAAATGTTACTGAAAATAATTTTTCAGTTTAATAATTAAGTTTGTAAAAATAAGTTTTTAATTTTATCTTACAAATTATACCAAATTTTTATGTGGATTTTTGATATTAATATTATTAAAATTTTCCATATATTAGGGTTGATCTGAAGTTTAGTATTTATTAATAATACCCACCACTACACACTCTAAATATTTTTATGTTTTTTCAAGTTATTCAATTACTTTAAAGGTTTAGAATAAAAAAAACTAAAAAAAAAAATACAATACACATTAAAATAATTTTCGAAAAAAATTTTTTATTTTTTTGCATTTAAAGGAACCAATAACCGTACTTATTAAAAAAAAAAGTAAAATGAAAAAATATTTATAAAAAAAAGTATTACAAAGAGAAGATTCTGTAAGAACTATCAATATTAGAATGGTTTAAGAAGCCATTGAAACTCAAAAAGTATTATTACATTGTTTTTATAATCTTCCATTCCATTTACAATAATTTAAAATTTTTGAACAAGAGAAATTATGAACTAGTTATAAAATGTTTAAAATAAAAAAATAAATCTAATGATGAGGCCAAAGTAAAATTATGTGGATTTTATAAATTTATATTTTATAAGTTTTAAACATATATTAAATATATGTAATTGGAATTAATAGTACATATACAACTATTTCAAATACCATCAATACTTGAAGAAATTGTTTGGCAAAAATAATGAGCAAGACTAAGCATCAGCAATCGAGGTAAATAATTAAACCAAATTTATATTTAATCCATGAACTTATACTTTTACTTTAATAAAAGTTTTTATTTTAATTATTTTATTTGTTTTTTTAAAATTAAATATAAATAAAGCTGTGCAAAAATATGGGCTATTTAAAGTTCTAACCCTAACATATAATAATGTAACAAAACGAAGATGCAGATGATAGACTCTATGTAATTATTAGTGGGGAAGTTTCCATTGTTAACTCAACCTAGTACGAAGTAGATATGACTACGTCAAATTAATAAAAGGAAGACTAAGGTTCTGCTTAAAAGTTCAAGAAAAGATAGTCTCATATACTAGATATTTTAAAATTTGCCATAAAAAACAATATAATGAATTAATCATCTAAAATAAGAAATACGATAAATTAAAAAAAATCTGAACTTCAAGAACTGGAACAAAAGACTTAGGAAGAAAAACACTAAGAGTTTTGCAAAAAATATGGGCAAGTCATTAACTCTTTAAAAAACAATGCTGGGTTTGGGGAAACAGCACTATTACAATAAGGTCCATCTAAAAGAAATGCTTCTGTAATTACGAGTATGGAAACAGAATGCATCATTATTTATAGATAGGATTTTTTGAAAGTTAAGGTAAATAAAGATAGTAAATTAAATTACTTTAAATTTAAATTTTTATATTTTTGTAGCAAAACTTAAGCTATGACATTCTTCAAAAACAAAAAACAATTGAGTAATAATTGCCTTTTTTAAAGGAAATCAGTTCTTAAACTGTAAAAAATAGACTCTTCAAGTCAATAGAAGAAATTGAACTAAAGAAAAACTAAATTTTATATAAAGAAAGTCAATAAAATTAATGTATATACATTTTGAAAGAGGGTCTATGTATGATGTAAAAAAAGGTACCTGACTACAGTAATAAATTCGTGGAAAAATTTAAGAATTTAGACCTAGCCATTATATCCAGTCCTATTGTTTTGGGAGAAGAAATAGTATTTGATATTGATGTCCATAATATATTGAAACTCGTCAACAGCAGTCAAGAAGATGGTTTAAAAAAGGCAGAAGTTTCTAAAAAGGGAAATAACAAAGAGATAAAATAATAAAAGCAAATTGATTAGGAAAAAAGAGAGCAAATTCAGAATCTGTTTAAAGGAAAAAATCTTTGTACCATAAAGATATCTTCTATAAATTGTATTTTGTACAAAATTCCAATTGTTAGCATAGCAAAGCTATTTCCTAGTTTGTATGGACTTAAAAAAGATACCATTGATATTCACAACAGCAGAGTCCAGCTGATTAGCGAACAAATAGCCCTTTACGAAAAAAAGTACGAGCAAAAAAAGGAGAGTCAGATGGATATATACTTTTACGAAAAGCAAAAAAGAAGTTTATAAACACTGGAACGGAAAATTAATTGATCAAAAAAACAAAATAAACAAATAAAAATTTGAGTAAAATTTTGTAGCCGCCGTTGAAGATGAAAAGGCTTTTAGCGCTAATATTCAGGAAAAACTGATTCAGTAGCATGTTGAAAATAAAATTGAAAAAGAAATGGTAAAAAAGAAAATGAATGAACTTAGGAAATAACACACCCAATAGAACTCTAACTCAAAGTTGCCCAAGGGCATTGAGCAACACATTAGCAATATAAAATAGGGCAAGCTGGTTCGTTTAGAAGATTTACAAAAGTAGTATCCTGATATAGAGATTTTTCAAAACAACAATCTTTCATCCAAAAAAAACTTGTATACCAATCTGCGATCAGCCCCACAGTTAAAAATCAACCGAATCTAGGAAAATAGCGAAATTACTTAATAAAATTAGAAAGATGAATAATAGCAAAAATAAATATTAAAAAACCTGTAACAATAAGAAATTTCCAAGCACGATGTCCAGTAAATTAGACATTTGGATTTCGGAAAGGGACTGGACAGGTTAGAAAGTTTCAGAGAAAGAAATTTCCAGAAGAAAATTAAAGAAATTCAAGATTAGATAAGCCACAGCTAAAATACAAGTAACACTTTAAACTAATAAATAGATAACAATTGCTTGCAAATTGTCGAGCAGAGTCAGACGTAGCAGCAGTTGAGCAGTAA
Source organism: Miamiensis avidus (assembly GCA_037039885.1). NCBI lineage: Eukaryota > Ciliophora > Oligohymenophorea > Philasterida > Glauconematidae > Miamiensis > Miamiensis avidus. The sequence continues at coordinate 86,092 of JAWVGU010000169.1, forward strand.
TAATTTGTCGTAAGTTTCAGAATAAAGATCGCCTTAAAAATCTTCTTCATGTCGTTCTTAAAAGTTAATAGAAAATTTCCAAAGACAGCAGTTGGAAAGAAAAAAGGACTTTCGTTAGCAAGGACAAAAAAGATTTAGCATCTTGTAGGTAAGCACTGCTCGATGTAAAATCTGGAAGACATTCTATAGTAGTAACAGTTGAGAGAGTACCAAAATCAAACTAATTCTTAAAAAATTTATTGTCAGTTCTCCACTTAAAAACGAGTCAACAAAGCTAAAAAAAGCCCAAATATTTCGCTAGCCAGAAAAAATATCTCCAGCTGTGAAAATTTTATGGATAATTAAATTTCCAATTTCTTAGACTCGAATATTAACAGTCCTCGCAAACCCTATAGAACAACAACGAATACTTTTATATCTAACTCTATTTCTATTGATAAATAGTAACCTCAAATCAACAAATCTTCTTACAATGATAGAAAAGTACAATTCCAAAATAAATTACAGATTAATGATAAAAGCTCAGATGCCCCTGAAAATATAGGAACGAATACCAGTCCTCTATATAAAAATCCCTCTATTTATGAGTGTCAATTGCAGTAAATTTATATAATAGTAATAAAACTTATTTTATTCATTTATTAATATTTAAAATAAACTTAGAAGACATCGTTCCAACAAAACTGACTGCACTATTGACCTAAGTCCTCTCAAAAATAGCACTACATAAGCAGAAAGAATGATGTCCAGTTCTAAAAGCACCATTAAGCTTACCTAGATCTAGCAAAAACTAATAAATTAGAATAGTGAATATATGTCTGAAAAACTGCAACCTAGCAAATTCAAACTGCAATCCAGTGAAAATAATACCCAATAAAATTTTTATAATGAAATCGGCTAATAATAAAAACAACAAAAATAAACATACTAAGATTATTTCACCCCTATAGTAAATAAAACCTCTCCTAGAAATTTTTTAAAAACTAAATATTCAACAGTCTCTGATTTATTTGAAATCAATTAATCCTATAGTAATAATAAAAATGATGCAACACAAAATTCCTACAGGCAAATATATAATGTCACCATAGATGATGGTTTTTAAAAAAAATTATAACCAAAGAAGGATGAATCTTATAGCCATTAAAAACATTTGTTTAGGATAAATAAACATAGAAAAAGTGTATAGTCATTGAACAGTGGAAAATTTAAAAGTCTTAATAATCTTTATACAAGCCCAGATCAATAGTAATAATAATATTATGAAGAATAGGAAGAATAATAAAAATAAAGTTAAAGAAAAAAGCCAAGTATTTATTTAAATCTGTAGTAGTTACCCAATAAAGAGGCTATCTAAAATCCATATTAGAGTAATAAGAAAAGTATCACATATAGATGATGAATATATACAAATATAAATAAATATTAATTTAGAAAATTAATTGGTAGTTTATATATATATTATTTTTTTATATTTTCTTAAGTAATATCGCTATTTTAATCTATTTAGCGATTATTAATAATAGTATTTCATTTCATTTCATACTTAATTACTTACTTTGCTATCGAAATCAAAGCTCTGTGAGTTTAATAAAATTATTGTATTAGCAATTAAATAATTAATACATAAATAATCAGTGAGTAAGCCTATATAATACACTAATAATTCATATATAAGTAGAAAATGAATAATCCTATTGAAGCATTCAAAACCTAATTAAAAAATTAAAAACATGTTAGAGCTGCAACCTAATTCCTCTGTGGAACCAATTTAGTTATGAGAAAAATTGGATATGGAAATATTGCAGCTGCCAGTATTCTCGGAGTATATGCTGTTAATTAGTAAAAATAAATAAACTCTTTTTTTCAATATATACCATTAGCTAGAAAGAAACAAATATCTCAATAGCTTTATATACAATATATGCAATAATATAGCCAATTTTAATGCAAGAAAATTCCAATTTTAAATTTAAAATATTTAAAAAAAAATATGTTCTTTAATAAAATTATTTATGCAAAATCTTGAGACTTTTTCATGAAAAATTAAATTTATTTTAATATTTGATAGCATTTATTTTGATTGGTGGGCCAAGAAAAGATACTATAACTACACCTTCTTGTAAAGCAAAAGAATAACTAGAAGTGTTTACGAAGAAGTATGATTTTAAATCTTTTAAATGTTCCCTTATAGTTAGCTTTTCATTATTGCTACTATGCAGATTAGAATAAAAATATAAAATGAATTAAAAATAATAGCGTGAATTTAGAAAATATAAGTAGAATCAAATAATATAGCTGATTTTATTATATAATTCTATTTTAGTTAAAGACTTTCGTTCTAATAATATTTATAGAAATAAGAAAATGAAAAAAAAATAGAATCTGAATTAAATAAAATAAAAAAAAAAATGTTTCTTTCCCTTATATTACATATATAAACTCATAAAATAACTCAACACAGACACTTCTTAGATATTTTTAATATTTATAAATATATTATTTTTTTTAATATAAAATTTAAGAGAATTGAAATAAGAAAGGCTAATTTTCTTATGAATTCAATCAATCACGTAAGACTTTTAATTCTAGCTGATATTTGCAGGTGTTTCGGGTCTTTATTTTTGGCGTCTGTCGTGGCTTTTAATCTTCCCATTTCAAGCACTTTATACTTGTTAAGTGAAATTACAAATGTATAATTCGTTAAACTTCCACTATTCCAGTATTCAGGTTGTGAAGAGGACCAGTCACATGTCACATATTCAGCGGGTTTATTCTCAGATATATTATATAGTAAAAACACATTTTTGAGGTCATTTCGTATAAAGGTGGGTAAGATTTCAAATTTATCACACTCGTCAATTTAAATTTCCTTTAAACACTGAGCCTTAAACCAGTTGAAAATTCTTAAGAACTTGTTCGTCAGTACAGCCACTGCCATTTTGGAGGGACAGTTGACTATGTAGTCTGAAAAGTATGAGTTTGATTTTTCATAATTTGTAATTTCAAATCCCTTAACCTACTTAACTACTTCATGGGACTTATTTCCTATTTTTAAATTTCTGACACATTTTCCCGTAAGAGGATACCACACATTGAGGATATCTTAGCCACAGGAAATTAACAAGTTACTAGAAATAATACCTTATTCGGGGGCTGAGTAGTATCTTAACTCTTCTAAAGTTTCGATGTAAAGAATAGCTTTACTTCTCAATTCCTGAACACTTCCTCGAGTCAAGTTAATGATTTTTATTTCTCCATTGTCGAATAAAACTGCAATAATCACGGAGCCTTATTATATTTAGCAAAAGTCAGTTGTTGAATTTATTTAATAAAATATAGATTAGTTTACCTAGAATATACTTATTTTCATCTTTTTATGATATTATTTTAATAGATTTAACATTTTAAGTTTATTATAGTGGAAAAGATTTGAGAATTTGTTTTGACTTAGTATCTATCATATTGATATAATTTTGTTAAGAAACATAGAGTAACATCAACCCATTTATCATTTTCAATGGCAGGGCATTATTTCCTTTTAATCCGTGTAAATGTAACGATTTTTTGCATACATGTCCTTTGATATCCCATATTTCAAATATATTTTTTTCTCTTTATAATAGGAAGTTTTACATATCAACTGGTTCTATCTTAACAATAGGTTCTTAGTGACTGGTAATTTCATCATAAGCGCAAGTAAAAACTATACAAATAATTTCAGTGAATTTTTAAATATGAAAAATAATTTTTTTATTTAAAAGAAATCATTTATTTTATTGTGTACCTCTCATTTTTTCTAAATTTTCATAGTCATATAATTTATTTTCAGAAAAGAATATTTCTGCAAACTTTGTTTTATTTTCTAATGTATTCAAAATAGTTTCTCTTACTTCATTAATAGCTGTAAAATCTAGTTAAGCCTTGGGTAAAATTTCTTCGGACACTCTATTTTTTGTTAAAAAATTGAATTTCCTGTAAATTTCTTCATGTTCTTCTTCAGTAATTCGAGAACAAGTGAAAAAATTGTTTAATTATTTCTCAAACTCCATTTCTTCCATTAACTATTGTTATTCGTCTTAACTCGAAAGTTATTGTCCCTTGACCTACTGCAAAGTAGCTTAAATATTAGATTTATTTCCCATTTTATTGCAATTTTCTTTACTATCTTGATTATTCATTGAGTTTCCATCAATAAAATTATTTACTAAATTTAGTAAATCGGAAGGACTAAGGATTCTCTACAAAGTGTTAATTAGATCTTTAAGTTTATTAGCCGTTTATTGAGTTTTGTTTTTAGTCATATCCTTAACGAAATTCCTAATAGAATTTATTTTCTCAGTAACTTCACTTAAGAGAGTGTTAAACAAATCGTCTATTTTCTTTACTTCTTCATCCATGTTATTTTCAAAGTTAGAAACAGCTTGAGAGTTTTTTTTACAAATTCTGATGATTTCTCCTATATATATGAATACATATATTTTATACTATTTATTTTAATTTTTTGCAAAAAATATGAATATTTTTATTTGAAACTACCTAAATCTTCTTTTAAATTCCCTAAAATATTGGTCCAATTGGTAGGAACTGATAACTCATCTATGTTGGAGTCTTACAATTCATCAAGGAGTATTAAATAATTTGAATGATCAGTGTGTTTACTAATCATACATTTCAAACAGCATAGACGTTATTCATTACATAGTGGAAATGAGCAAACACTCATATATTTATTTCCCTTATGCTTTTTACAAGTTCTTTAGGAGTTGAAGCTCATTTTCAAGAAAATTTTTTTTTTCTTTTTATTAGTATATTTAGAAATTTATATTTTAAAGCGCTTTAATTTATTAAAAATTAAGAATATTAAAAACACAAATTGATGTGTTGGGATGGAAATTTGTATTTTTAATAAGTTCTATGTATGTTTATTTTTTTAAATTTAAGTTTTCGAGGCATAAAAAATATTAATTATAATGAAAAAATGCTCAAAATAATATATTTTTTTTATAATGAATTGAATAATAAAATACAGCATATTAAAATATAATAAAGAGCAACTACAAATATAATGTAAATTATATTTATATTTAAATAAGTTTATATTATTTTTTTTGATAATGTTAACTTCTTTTAAAAAAAGCATTCAATAGATTAATCAATCAATCAATCATTATTAAAGGTGATCAAAATATTTTTAAATAAATGTATTTTTTAAAGATATACATAATTAAGTTAAATTTAAAGAAAATAAATAAATTTTTATATAAAATAGAATTAATTATATTAATTTAAAATCATATAAGTTAAGCTTTTTCTAAAAGAATTTAAGATTTAATTTTGGCTATTTACAAATCCCATTGAATATCAAATAATAAAAATTTTCCTAAAAATAAAATTAAGATTGTTTCTATTAGCGCATGAGCTTACCATATACCAAGTATATGATTGTCTTTGTTAATATAAGCTAAAAATAGAGCTAAAGGTATTTAAATAATATAATAGAAAACATAGTGAAACACTGTCGACTATTTTGAGTATTTTAACGAATTCATAACTTAAAATCCAAGTCCTACCTGTGGAGAGAAAAACAGCAGGTACAGATATAAAATGCAATATATTTTAAAATTTTAAAGAACTAGGCCACTAATATTGTTGTCCGATACGAAAAATGATACTATTCCTTATTATAGCATTAACATTAACAAGAAAAGAATGAGAGACAAAGACAAAATGAATACAATTCCTAAAATCACATAATTTTTGGCTTTGTTTACCCACCCTTCCTCAATGCAAATATTAAATAGAGTGTAAACAGTTAAGGAGATTCCAGAACTAATTTGATAGTTAATAAACGCCAAATTTATTAAAATAATATGCGCCTCCAATTGCTCTATTTCGCTACTCATAATGCAAGCCATTATTGTTAGTGAGTCGTAATTGAACGTGGACAAATAATTTTAAAAAGTGAAAAATATGAACACTTTTTTATAATGCCACAATTTCTAAAAAAATGATTTAAAAAAAAACTCAGTCTGCATTTTGTAATATTCAGTACTTTAATTAAAAAGCCTATTATAAAAATATCTCGCTCTAACTAGGTCAATAAAGATTTTAGATGCACTTACCGTGTAAATGTTAATATTATTTGATATGCTACAAAGCATAAGGATAATTATGTGAGCTATTATAGTTATGAATGACGATTATATTTATATTTTAGAATGGGGCCTAACTGCATTTAATATAGTACTATATGTCTCCCCAAAGCCCTATATTAGCAGTGAATAGGCCATGCATTAAATATACAGTTTATATATTCTGAAATTAGTTTCTTAAATTGCTGATTAATAGTATACAAATTCGAAAAATTTTTTCAATAAAATTGGATTCAAGGTATAATAGACGAAGCAAAACATTAGAGAATTGTATAAAATGGCCAGCTTAATTAAATAAGGAATTTCACAATATTTATTATTGTGTTTTTGTCTGCACACCACTTCATATAAAGTATTTTAAATAGATTACAATATGAACTATCCCAACAAATTATGTACCATAGTAGTCAAAACTAGGGGAATAAATCGCACTGTTTGAACACCCTGCTCATGCAAAGACGAAATTTAATTGTTTTATTCAGAATTATTGTTTTATATCGTTTGGTTGCTATTATATTATTCATCGTTCATGGGATTATACGAATACTTCAAAAAACATATATTTATAATCATTAGGATATATGGTAGACTGATATTTATGCTATTTTTCATTCCAGATTTAATTAAGGTTTTTGCGTCTTTCCATGTTTTCCCTAGAGACTCTCTAAATATAAACTGTCTGTCTTAAGTAAAGAAATTTATATTAGGTGAATCACATTAAAATTCTTAATTTTCTGTTTCATCATCTAAATTCCCATAAGATTAGGGTCTTTTAAGAGTTAAACTCTCGCGAAGATCTAAAGAAATTTACTAAACTATCATTTTTATTAATGAGAAATCTTTAGATTTTTATATTTAAATATTAAATACTAATATCTAAATTTTATGAATTAAATACAAAGCTTTCTTTTTATATTTTGAAGTATTTAATATTCTTAAATTATAATTATTTTTATTACTAAAAATATACGGCTATGAATTAAGAGTATTTTACTAAAATACTTTAATTAATTCTGAATATAAATTATTATAAATATGATGAAAACAATATGCAAAAACTTTAAAAACACAAACCACTGATTTAATATCATTATAAAATGGCTTTTTACGTTGAAACCTTTTAAAATTAATATGATTATATATAGCTTATATTTTAAAATAGAGATATATTTTTTTTGTTGGCTCTATGCACCTATTTTCTCATTATATTTTAAATAATAAGACAAATGAGTGCAAAATAGCTTTCTCAATTTTAGTTGATGCAAAGGCCTATAAATATGGACAAGTATAGACTGTTCGTCAACTATTAATTTTTCAAATATTCTATCTATTTTAAAATTCTTTATAAGTAACTGCAATTAAAGAAAGAAAACAATTATCTGTTTTGAATTTACAAAAATCTTTTTCTATAATTATATTATTGTTAGTATTGAAAATTAATATTAAAAGTAATTAGTATCAAAATAAATGTTTGAACATGATTTTTTATTATATTTATAAGTATTATTATTATGTAGTATTGGACATAGTAAATTAGAGTGAGAATAAGATTAAGAAACTAAAAAGCAGAAAGTAAGTTCTTCTTTGAGAAATTTATTGCTTCATTTCTATAAAATATTTAAATAATGATTAATAAGAATAATAATTTTTAGAATTGAATTATTCAGCTATCTTTGCGATAAAATCTTTAATCATATGTAAATTACCCATGTATTTCATCAAAAATTCAATTCTTAATTATAATTATATTTATATATTCACATTAAGTGTTTACCTCATTACAAAAGAGTAGATGCATTAGTAAAAATATCTGTTTTTTTTTAAACGAGATATTTTTTCTCTAAATTTTGAAAATTTATAGTTTTACTAATTTTTATTAAATAATTAATTATATTTATTTAGCCTTAATGATTTGTCTTAATACCTAGTCTATCTAAATTAAATTATAAATATAGATTTTTAAATATTAATTATATATATAAGTCATTAAAATAATAAATAAAATAAATTTGAAATCTAAATACACTTATTAATAAATTTTTATAATAAATTATATAATATATAAAATAATTAATAAATAATTTCATTTATGTACTAATTAAAATAACCATATAAATATATAAAAATTTGAATTATTTAATACATTTTATTTTAATGCTTATATATAATTTATAATTAAATATATTACAATGAAAGGTGCTAATGTAATAATAAAGAAAGTTTAATCAGAAAAAGACACGAAATATATAACATGATAGAGTTAATTTATAATAATATAATATTATATAATCAAAAAATTTAATATTTAAAACAAATAACTATTATTTTTTATAATCATATTAATAATAAACAACTAATATAACAAAAAATAATATATTATAAATAAAAAATATAAATAATAGTACTATATTAGGAAAAAATAAATGGAGTAAGTTGTTTGCTTTTCAATTATTCTAATAATTTTTAGAGCATTTGAGAAGTTTCTTATAATAAACGATGATTATCTAGGATTTGGATTGAGAGTTGCTCTTGGTATTGTTATGAGTTTAATTGATACAATTATTACTGTGGCATTGATTGATGAAGATGTAATTTATAGTTTATTTTAATTTATATAGCATTTTGCAAAAAAATATTTTGATATATATTACAATGGATTAAATTTAAAGGTTGACCATTGCAAAAAAGCATATGAAAAAAGTAAAAAGGCTAAAAAGTCGACATTTTTTGATTTTGTTGATGGAGAGAGGGTCGTAAGTCTTCACATTTGCGGAGTGGCCATATTTTCCAAAATATGTTTGTGGTCTGGTTTAGATTTTTGGAGATCTTTTTTAATTCCAGTATTGGTATTTGGAGTGGTATTTGTGGAAATTTGTGCGGTTTCTGGAGATTTAAAGAAATATAACGAGGTGAAGCAGATACAAGGTCAGAAAAAGGGGGATATAGCCGTATTTAGAGTAATAGATTAGTAAGAGAGCTAAACATTTGAAAAAAAATATAAAACCTTGTCAATAAATTACGCCAAAATATTAGCTGCTTGTCTTTTATTTTTGCGATTTACATTTTATCCTTACGTAAACAACTGCAATGATTCTTGGAATATGGTCAATTATTTAGTTCTTGACTTACTTTTACTATACTCACTCATAAAGGACTATGACTAGATTAATGAAAAGCAAAAATATACTCTAGTGGCTGCGAATTTGGGATCTCTGTGCATCTATATGAATCTAAAAATTATATAAATTCTGCCCTTTTATTTGGGAATGGCTTACTTAATGAAGAAATTTGGGCACAAAATATTTTGTTTTGTGTACTTGTTTATTCTCATTCTGCTCAATCAGTATTTGACTTGGCTTTTCCATCACCATGTGCAGTACCAGCTCCACTTTGTTTCTAAAATGTGTCTCTACGGAATAACATTGACTGTGTTTTTAGTCATTTATAAAACAGACAGGGTATTTTTAATTTTCGCAAAACTTTTTAAATCTATCTTCCAATTGCTTTCCTTACTGATTGTTTTGTTAATGCTTAGTGAACTGGAGTCAAATAGTTATGGGACCGACACAACTTCATTTAAAATAAAACAAGAATTTGCATTCATAAGTCTATGTCTTTGTATAGAGGTGTGGGTGTTTGTAAGAATTCATTTGCACTATTCTACTCCCTAATAACCTGTGCAGCCCAAAAAGCCTGAGAATAAATGGAAAGTTGTAAGCTAGGAAGAAGAAAAAAAGTAAAAAGAATAATAATAGTAAAGCCAATTTACTAATTTCATGCTAAAAATACTATAAATATCTTGGAAAGATGACTTTATAATGAAAGGATAATTGAAGTAAATTGCCAACTTTTTAGTGATAGTTTCTGTTATTTTGCTCAATATGTTTTTCTTTAATGAAAAGTGGATCCTCATCCTATTAAACTATGCCTTTTTAAACCGATATATTTACAAAATTAAAGGACTTAATGATGCTAAACTATATGTTTGGCACTAATTTATGTATGTTTTCCAGTTCATGAGTAAATATTTCTTTAAAAAAACTGTATAAGATGTTTTTGATTGATTTTGTTGGAAGTATTTTCTATTGGAAAAAAAAATCTATTGACAAATTTGGCCTTAAATTTTGCAGGTATCCATCAAAATATTGATGGAAGAAGCGCCCTATTAAGAGAGGGGGATGATTTTAATGTATAGTTTCATGATATAAAGAATCACCATGCAGAAATTACAAATGAAGAAATGGAAAACGAACTTGTTTTGATGATTATTTTGTCAGTAATTGCCTTTATAAGCATGCAGAGAAGAGGTAGAGAATGGAAAAAGAGAATACTTTCCATAAGAATGTTTTTGATTCCTCTGTGGGTTTATATTCTTATGTTTGAAGAATATGATTTTTATATAAATTGCATGGCAATCCTTTAAATAGTCTAAACATTAGATGAATAATATATTAAAGATTCCTCTTACTGATTTGAAAAATTTATTGAATAATTTGTATACAAATTTTACTTTATCAAGATTTTCTTTCTTTCAAATTTATATATATATAAATAAATAGGTACTTGATACAAAAAAAGAAATGATATTTCAATAAAATGGGTATTAAAAATAGCAAAAATAAATATTTTCTTATAAACTTTACAGCTTACTTACTCATTATTTTTAATAATAAAAAATTAATTACACAAATAACTTAAAAACTTACTTTTATTAAAATCTATATACAAAATGTAAAAAAAATTGTTGATATAATATAGTTTGATAAAGGAATATATTCAATATGCTATTCTTAGCATTTAATTTATTTATTAGAAACTATTGCTTTTAGGAACTTTTATATAGCCTCAACTATTGACATTTATATTTCCTTGTTAACTCTACTATTCTTTATACCACTGGGGAACCAAGTACGGTAGTAAATTGTTTCCTCCTCTTAATTCTTCTTCCATAAATTAGAATAAATCAGGAATTAGTTTTCCATTAATTTTGCAATCTGGTTTTCTCAATTCCTCGAAATAAGGATGTAACAATGATTCCAATGGTTTTACTCTCTTAACAGGAGAGTATCTTAGTAAACAAGCTACAAGATCTATAGCCTAAGGGTCAGCTTCGTGTCCTTTAAATACTTTTTTCCATTTGGTTGGTTTTATGACTGGGGTGTTTTTATTTGGAATATGATCAGGGTTCATTTCGAATTATTCCTATAAAGAAGGGGTCCCTAAAATTTTTATTATATCAACTAATTAGTCAACGGATGTTTCTCCTGCAAAAATTGGTTCTCCCAACATCATTTCAGCAATTACGCAACCTGTAGACCACACATCAATGGCATTTGTATATTAGGTAGCTCCATACATTAATTCAGGTGCCTAATTAAATTTAAAATTTATTCGTGTTATGCTTAATGTACCTAATGTAAAACTATGAATTTACTCGATAGTAACGCGAACAAATATATGAAATATTTGGTTCTCCTTTTATTAACTTTTTTGCACTTCCAAAATCACAAAGTTTTAAAAACATGCGATCTAGGATCAACCAATACATTTGTGGTTTTAATATCTCGGTGACATATATTTATTCCATGAATATAAGCCAACGATCTCAATAGTTGATATGAATACAATTTTACTAATATATTTGGAAAACAAGTTTTTCTTTTTCTGCAATAAAACCTGATAACTCTATATAATGTTTCCTATATGCAATATATTTAAAATTAACTATTATATGGTTCATCATTGAATTATATTTATATAGTTCTTTAATAATTATTTATTACGGGAATAAAATCCATTACTAAATGTAAATAGACTTCATCGGGGTCATTTCCATTGCTTAGGTAATACTATCTTAACTTTATTACGTTCTAAAGAAAAATTAATTAGATTACTTTGTAGTTAATTTAATATCATATTATCCTTAAAATAATAATACTAGATATCAGTATTAAAAATGTTATATATTTACAGGATGATCTCCTATTTCCAGCATCATTTATAATTCTCTATTTTTATATCTTTTATCCTGGTAAACTTTTTTAATTGCTACAGTTTCTCCTGTCTCAGGATCATGTGCGGAATATACCACACCGAAAGTCCCATTTCCTACTATTTTATCCTCTGCAAATTACTGCCTTTTACTCGGAGACTCACTCTCAGTCTTAATTCTATTCTCTAGACAATTAGAAATTATTTTTATTTAGTCATTTACTAAATATATATCCAATATATTGAGTTTTATAGTTTTTAACTTATAGAATAATTTTTGGCATAAATATTATAATTTACTTTAACTTTGATTGCTTTCTTAATAGGGAACTTATTTCTGGCTCATTTTTATTTTATTATTTTTATTAAATGGTATTTAAAATTTTTACTTTTAATAATTTTGTCAATTATTGGTGGTTATCTCTATCTGATTACATAAAATAAATAAAAATTATCAAATTTAATTATATTTAACTTATTTTATTGCTATTAATATTCCTAAATTCAAATAATTCTTTGTAATTTTATTTTTATGATATAATAACATTATTTAGATATATTCACCAAAAAATTATTTCTAATATTTTTATGAATAAATATAATTTTAAGTTTTAATAAAATTATTTTATTATATAATTAAACTAGTTACATTTTTATTAATAAATTACATATTAATATCAATGGTTAAGTTTTATTATTATAATAATTAATAATTTAAAAAAAAATATTATAAATAATTGTATTATATAATTTAAATTATGGGGTTGGGGGTTGGGGTTGGGGTTGGGGTTGGGGTTGGGGTTGGGGTTGGGGTTGGGGTTGGGGTTGGGGTTGGGGTTGGGGT